>PVJA010026897.1:0-29167 GCA_004027025.1 Myocastor coypus | reverse complement strand
CACAGATTTAATGCAATGCCTATCAAAATATCATAAACATACCTCACAGACCTGGAGAAATCATTCCTAAAATTTATTTGGAACCAGAAAAGACTTAGAATTGCAAGGACAATCCTGAGCCACAAAGATAAGACAGGAAGCATTACAATTCGTGACCTAAAGTTATACTACAGAGCTACTCTGATAAAATCATCATGACATTGGCAAAAATAATAGATCTGAGGATTAATGGAATAGGTTAGAAGATGCAGAAGCAAATACAAACACACTCAGCCACCTTTGACAAAGGGGCCAAACATGTTTACTGGAAGAAAGATAACCTCTTTAACAAATGGTGCAAAAAAAAAAAAAAAACTGGCTCTCTACATGCAGAAATCTAAAACTTGATCCAGGTCTACCACCATGCACTAAACTAAAGTCAAAATGGATTAAAGATCTAAATATTAAAAGAGAAACACTAAATCTCCTGGAAGAGAAAGTGCGAGGAAATCTTGAGGACACAGAGGTAGGGAAAGAGTTCAAAATTCAAAATGCACGTTTAACAACTGAAATAACCAACAACTGGGACATCCTCTGGCTGAGAAGCTTATGCACATCGAAAGAAATTACCAAGAGAGTTAAAAGATAAGCCACTAATTTCAAAAACATTTTAACTAATAAGTATTCAGAAGAAGATCTTCTATCTAGAATTTATAAAGAACTAAAAAACATTAGTGTCCCAAAATTCAAAGACCCAATCCAGAAATGGACATCTGAGATGAACATACACTTCTCAGAGAAAGAAATTCAACAAGCCTATAAATATATAAATAAATTCTCCACATCACTAGCCATTCATGAAATGCAAATTAAAACAACACTTAGATACCATCGCATCCCAGAAAGAATGTCTCTCATAAAGAAATCAAACAAATGCAAATGTTGACAAGGCTATGGGGAGAAAAGAACACTTCTCCACCCTTTATGGGAATGCAAACTGGTGCAACCATGATGGAAAGCAGTGTGGATAGTTCTTACAAAACTAGAACTGGAAATCGCATTCAATCCGGCTATCCCTCTACTGGGAATTTTCCCAGAAGAACTGAAAAGTGATATGATAACGATATCTGTGCATCTATGTTCATAGCAGCACAATTTTTGACAGCCAAATGTTGGAAATAACCAAAAAGCCCATCATTTGAAGAATGGATGCAAAAGATATGGTATTTTTATACAGTGGAATATTACTCAACTATAAAGAATAATAAACTAGAAGACTTCATATATAGGTGGATGTATCTTGAACATATACTCGTAAGTAAAATAAACCAGATTTACATGTGTAAATATCATATAGTCTCATTATTGTAAGAACTCAAAAGAAGAAATAAAAATGGAAAGGCATAACACAGCTGAATGGAAACCAAGGACTTAAGCATTAAACAATGAAGTGACTGCCAACAGAAAAGACAGGAAACACAGAAGGAACAAAACCATGCACTTATATACACAGGATGAATTGTATAATGGTCCTAAGAACCACTGAAATATTTTCACAGTAGGAATAGCAATGGGTAACATAAAAATTATGTTGGGAATGCCTGTCATTCTGGTCTTTTAGATTAATGCTGCTTCTAATGTAAATTCAGTTACTGGTATACTCTCTCTCAAATAAATGATTGGTTTACAAGAAAATAAAAAAGGGTATTAAATGAGAGTAAGAGACTGGGAAAATGCCACAGGATTGACTGGCTACAATTTTGTATATACTTAGATTTCTAAATGTCTGTGTAAAAATGTGTAACTGCTTTTATTACATTATATAGGAATTTATTAAAATATCAATGATTGATGGAAAATACTGATTCCAAATTAAGTGTAAGATGTTTGATATTCAGAAAGACAGTCATATTAAGCTCAAGTATCTATGTTATAAATAGTATCACAAAGCTTCTCTTCTGGAGGGTTAAGAATATAAGTTTGCAGACCGAAAATTAGAGAAAAAGAAGGGCTACAAGGATTTCCAATATTTTGGCCCTAGTCCTTCAAGGTCAGTGAGGATTCAGGACATAAGAGAGCCTGTGCTGTAAAATCCCATAACTTAGTAGTTTTCCAAATTTTCTGTTCAAAAGATTATGCGCCCACAGAGGAAATGGACTGAGAATGTATAATGTGCCTAAGGAGAGTCCCCCACAGAGAAAACATTCTCTCAGAGAGCAAATTGATCAAGCAATGGCTGTGACTCATCCAGATCGCTGACCCTGGCAACAGTTCTACAAAGCACTGTACTTGGTTTCAAAGTAAATCCTGAGGGGATTTGACTGACCTTGAGAGATACAAAAGTTCCATGTTTTGTTATACAGGTCTTGCTTTAACTTGCCCTTAACCACCCAGCAGATAAGTTTAACCATGAGGCATAAAACGTAAAGCTAGATTAGTATGCTGAGCTGTAAAAGGCTTAAATCAACAGATTCTGACATGGCCAGGTTTGCCAATACCCACGGTGATTACGAAACATTGGACTATGTATGCCACTACTTTCTCTTAGTTCAATGAGAAGAAATATTTTGTACCAAAAATGATTAGAAATATTATCATGTCTACATCCTGTGCTCTGTATAACTACTAGAAAGACAACAATATGCATTATATCAAATATTGAGAATATACTACTAATGTGTTTTGAAACTGTCACATTGTTATTTTTTATTAAAAGTAATAGAAAAATAAAAAACAGCATACTGCAAAAATATTATATAAAAACTAAGGAAATCTGAACAAGCTGTGAACATCAGTTAATGATTATGCATTTATATTGATCTATTATTGTAACAAGCATACCATATGAACATAAGTTTAGCTAATTATAGAGGAGACTGAGTATGGGTTATTTGGGAGTTTTGTACTACTATTATAATTTTTCTACAAATTCAAATAGTTTTAAAGTGAAATGTCTTATTTCTAAAACTCTGAATAATTTTGGATACACTACAAAGACTATATGAATCTTTGAAGAGATAGCAGGGAGGCAAGGCAACAGGGCAACCTTCAGGTGTGTTTGATTCCTCTTTGTGTGTGGCCAGGGTTATGGTTTATGAAACATTACCTTAAACTTTGGACTTTACTTAAGATAGTTCCAAGAAAACTTCAAGGGTTTACAATCTTTACTTTGTTAAGCAGTGAAAGAAAACAGATGATCTAGAGTCCTCTAATGATTAACTAGCATATTTGTATTATTTTGGTTTTTCTTAAGCACTCTAATTACAAAGAGTGAAGTCAATCAGTTATCAGTATGACCTACTGTGATATTTTGTTTCCATAATACGTGAAGACAATAAGTAAAGGTGTTTATCTTAACAATATTTTGTTGCTCACTTTCAAAATCCTTCAGAAGTTTATAGTGGCCATATAGTTATTCAAATCACTTAACCTCACTTCAAAAGTTTCCTTTTCTACCTTTTACTCTTTCCACCTTTCACTCTGCTTAGCTAATATCCCTGGTAGCTCTTGAGGGTGACATTTTTCATTACTTTAGTTTACATTTAATATTTAAAAGCAATTTAAGATATATTACACTTATTTTTCACTGGGTGAGATCTATCATACTTGTTAAACTATAACAGTAAATTACCTGTTAAATTATAACTTAGATTTAATCCTAAATAGATTTGGTTATGAAAACAGTATCTTATCAAACGTGTTCTATTTTGATTAATACATGTACCTTCATCAATATTAAAGGGAGCTTTTCCCTTCCTTTCCGCTCTTCCTTCCAAAATGCTGACTTAGCACCTTCTATGGCCAGGATTTGGGGAAACCACTTTAAGTACCATAGAGTTGGCATAGAGGAGCTTGCAGTGTAGTAGAAGCAGACTAAAGGGCAGGCCATTAGACTTCATTGCAGTAAGTGTTAAACTAGAGATGTGCAAAGGACACTCATTGAGAAACACAGGAGAGAAGGCTGCTACTTCCAAAGATGGAGCCCTATTTATGCTTCTTTGCCTTATTCAAAACATGGCTTTCACACAAGATTCTCTCCTGATCTGAAATCAGATCTTTTCTATTGATTTTCAGATGCATCAGGTGCAATGGGATCAACCAATCTATTTTTCACACCACAATCTGAAATCTTTATGATCCTTGCTGTAAAAAAGGTGTGATAATCCTTGAAAGAGTAGTGAAATTCTTTGTGCACTTTATCCCTCTCCTTATGAAATACAAAACATAAGCTTAGAAACATAATCAGACTTAACATTTTCATGCTTTGTCCAAGTACTTGAATAGAAAGCCAGATTTGTACACATTAAGAAAAGCTACTGAAATACGTTTTAACATTTCCTTCAAATTTTCTTCTCAAGTAGTATTTTTAAACTGTGGGTGATTAAGGATGCATGATTTTGTAACATCAATCCAAAGTGATAAGTAGCTTTAAAACCATAGTCTAAGCATGCCCATCTCAATGGTAGTCTTGCAACCCTGCAAGGGACAAACTGGAAGTCAGAAAGTTCTTAGCATCATGCTCTGGCCCTAAAAAAATGCTTGCATCCATAGGTCCTGCCACGTTTCTGTGTAAGGCAGTGCCTGCAACAATGCATCAAGTCATAATACGTATAGTATACAAAAATCATCACAAATATTAACAGTGATATACAAACTCTGAAATTGTCAACTGGCTCCATCAAACTTAGCTGCATACTTTCTAAGATCTTTGTGCAGGAAGTACTTTATTAAAATTCTTATTTATTGCTTAATGCAAGAAAGAGATATTTTAAAATATTATTAGAAAAGAAATATTACTCACCTGTAAATACCAGCTGCCCCACTCTGTTAACTTTATTGTGTGTTTGTGTTTTGCAGAGTTTGCTAATGCTGAATCATATCCAAGTATATTTAGGAAACCCCTACGGTGACCTCTGAACTCTCTCCCGTGAGAGTCAATAATTGTGGGAAGGAACGAGACTATTGTTTACACAAAGCCTTTAGCATGCTACCTGGCTTGAATAAAATGTGGGTAGGCATCTGGGTGCAGTTTTGGTTTGTCAATGATAGTTTCACTGAATAAGGAAAGTCCAAAAGACAACTCTTTGTCTGAGCAACCTGGCTGGCAGGTCCTGCATCTACTTTAGTTCACATCAAGAGCAGCAGGTCTATGGAGGAATTTTAGCTGGCACAAGCTTAGGTGAGCCAACACTTTCCTGACTGCGAAGGGAAATGCCGAGGAATAATTTCTTACTGAGTAAGACAGACAGTGACAGTAGAAGAAACAGCAATAGGAATCAGGACCTACCAGAGATCAGTAGGCAAGCAGAAATGCTACCTCTGAGTGCAGAGCCAGAGTGAGTCACGCCCACCAGCAACTGCAGACTGGCAGTGCGCAGTGAGACAGGTAAGAGTTCCATTCAGGGGAACCTGTGAAGCATCAATGGCCAGATGGCTGCCTGTCTTAGTCACTTGCTCTTCTCTGGGATGCAATACCCAGTTTAAAAGAGGAACAGTTAATTTTGGCCCTCAGTTTGCAAAGGTTTCATTCTGTAGTTGGCTGGCTCCAAGGCAGGGAGGCATGTTAGAGGGGCATGGCAGAAGAGAATTACTCAGGCATGGCAGGGGGTTAGGGAGAGATCGAGGAAGGAGGATAGGAGATGAATCCTTCTTGCTCACACCCCCAGTAGCCCGTCTCTTCCAGTCAGATCCACCTTCATACAGCAAGCCAGCTCTAAGCACTATGATCCAATCACCTTGCAATAGCTCCACCTGTGAGCATATGAACCTTCAAGGGACGTTTTAGATACTAACTATAAGGCTGCCCGTGATCAGATTACTCTTCTGTCTGGGCTCTTCCCTTAGCTCTCTGGTTCTCTTTCATGTTCTTGACAATAACATTTACTCACTATTTTCTGATGTTACTCACACTATCTCTTCCAGGACAGTGTAAATGTTCCTGAGATGCCATTACACCATGAAATGTGTACCATCCACAGGGTAAATGGATGTCTTCTGGATTATGCCAAAGGAGTCATCACCCCATGGAGTCATCACTCTAGGGGCATATGACTGTCCCCATCACCGCTTGAGCAATGGTCTAGATAAATTCTTTGAAGAGAAGTGAGAATACTAATAATGAAGGCTGATTAGAAGTTTCTGGGGAAGAAAAATGACTTGCAAAGTTGATGCACCCTGCTCTGTAGTCATGATTATGGGTTTTTTCTGGGTTTTTTTTTTTGTTTGTTTGTTTGTTTTTGTCTTTTTGAGACAGGGTCTCACTATGCAGTTCAGGCTGGCCTTGAGCTCACTTTTGTAGCCCAGGCTGGTCTCAAACTCGCACCGATCCTCCTGCCTTAGCCTCCCGAGTGCTGGGATTACAGACGTGCGCCGCCACGCCCGACATCATTATGGGTTTTAGTATAGCAGGGAAATGGCCAAGGCAGTTGTAATCAGACACAGATGGGAGGAGAAAAAGAATAGGGGTAAGAAAGATGACTTTGTTACTTACAAGCAATAGATGAATCAGATCAAAAGAAATCTCAATAGGGAAATGGCTGATTGGTGTCAAATAGCACGTATGCACTTGTGATATATATATACATGGCTTTGTAAAGGAATATGCCAGCCACCCTAGGTAGATTTCTCTTTACCTTTCTGGAACGTTCCTGGCTTTCCATGACTGGCACTAATTCAAATAGATAATCTCAGCAGAATTGCCTGCCTTGTCACTCCAAAACTCAGGCAATATTCCAAGTTTTAAAGTAATTATTCTGTCTTTCTCTCAAAGGTGATTAGACTTGCTGCTAATTCTCAGTCTAATCACAAATGAGATCCTCAAGAAGTTTGCTATTCAGGACATTGCCACTTCTCATAGATTCAGACTGATAGTAGTGAAGAAGACATGAAACAACTAATTTCTGCTCAAACATGATAAACTAGGTCACAGAGACCTAGCAGAGACTGTCTCATGTCCCTAAAATTCCTTAAACGTAATAAAATGAGACCAAATTCAAGATAAATAAGTAAAAATGTGGTGCTAATAGGAAAAAATGCCAAGTTAAATCACTTGGGAAGCACTACGGTCATATTTTTTCAGTCATAGTCCAAGGTCAGCAAAAGTTTCTAGAAAGGGTCAGAGAGCAAATATTTTCAGCTTTTCAGGTCATACTATTTTGGTCATAGCTCTGCCTTGGCAGTGAAAAAAGCCATCAAGCTTATAATACAGGCATGCCTGAGTTTCAACGAAAGTAGAAGCATAAGAAAATGTTTCTAAGTCCTTGGGTACTTATATGTCTGTACTGAATTTTAAAGGTTGTAATAATATACAGTAGATAAAGGATTATTTTGGATCTGCTCTTGATTTTAATGTTTGGTATACTCCTAATTAGTTGTTTGAAGCTAGGCATGCCACTTAAATTTTAGAGTTTTGATGTCCTTATTAATAATACAGGTTACTAATGGTACTGATTCCATTGACTTGTGAGGAATGAAGTAAAGGTGCCAAGCATGTTAACCACACACACAAAAAAATGCTACATAGCACATGTGTTCATCCTGTCCACAAATTCCACATTCACCACCAAAAACACCAACACTATCTCACCTGTCAGCAGACCATGAATGATTCAAACTCTGTAGAGTGCTTTGCTCGAGTGTCATATACAGTCCACTCTCTTATTAGTGGATGCTAATTACACAGAACGATATGTCATTTTTGCATATGCATTTAACATACTTAGATCACATCCACCCTTCCTTACCTCTCCTTTCTCCCTCTGATCTTTTTCTATTTTTTTTCCTAAAGCATGTTTTAAATATTTTATTTCTGTATTTGGTATAGGGTCTCACTATGCAGCTAGGACTTGTAATGATAGCCCCATCTGAGCCTCCCCAGCACTAGGATTACAGACATGTAACACAAGGCCCAGTTTGAGTGTCCTGCACGGTATATTGTTCCAGTTCCACATGGCATATGGTACCAGAGATCGAACCCTAGTCCTTGCTTGCCAGGCAGGCACTTAGACTTCCTAGCAAATTTCCCAGCCTTTTCTTTTTTGTTCTTAAAGATAACAACTCTGTAACTGCCATAAAGCATGTATGCAAAAGAAAAGATATTCTTTTAATTTTTAAACTCAGTGTGTCATCTAATTGCATTTGCTCACATATTTGTGTATCCTTCCTCGCCTTTTGGCAGCAAGTTCTTTTTTGATTTTTCAATAATTATCACTGTGCTTGTTTTACAGGAACCATTTTGTAAATCTCTTTGAAAGGTAACAAGATGGCATAGAAACAAGAGACTAATACCACAGTGCCTACATGTGAATGTAGCATGCTTCCTGGGCACCCAGACTTCCTACCCTATAGCCAGACATCAGGCCTTTCCAGGGACAGCAATATACTCAAAGCAAACAATCATTTTCTCCAACTTCCTTTGGGTAATGAATGGATAACAGGTAAGGTGGCCCTCATTCTATGTACTTAGTTGGCCAATAAATCTGCTGGAGTTCTGTGAATTCAACTAAAACTATGCTTCCTTGACTCCCTATGTAGAAGAGACCAAATCTAGTTCACTTCTCACTCCCATTTCCTGATGAATCATTGTGCCTATGGCACTGTGGTCAGAGGTTCACCCAGCCCTCCAATATTGCCTGTCCATTCCTGGCCCTGGTCACCAGCCCCAGGAGAGCTACTGCACTGTCCCTTAATGCCACCAGGACAGATGCTTCCAATGCGGCACTGTTTCTACTGTGCCCCTGATCTTGCCAGGAACAACCAGCTCCATCCTCTGTAGCCTGTTTCTCCCCATCTCTGGAGCAGGAAACATGAATGTCATGTGGAAGAAAGACAAGACAAGGGACATGCAGAAGTGTGGTGGGCACAAGCACACAATCATTTATGATTTGGAAGTGCTTCTGTCACATAGATCACTCAAGCTACAATAAACTGGGCAAAGGAAATGCATTGTTCAGATAAGAAACTAGCATCCTAAAGAAACAAAGAACAATAAGCAAAGCTGGGGGGGGGTTGTAATCTGTTACTTAGGGATTCCAGAAAACTGGGTTTTAAGAAGGGGAGTAAGAGCTTATCCTGATTGATGTCTCTGCCCTTACTTGAGATGTTGGTGATTATCTCCTCCCCTCCTTGTAATCCTTTTATTTAATAATTGTGCGAACCTAGCATTAAGCAAATACTGAAGGTCAACAGAGGTTATAGTCCTAAATAAAAAGGAGATGCTACTGGAGCTTGAGGCTCACTTTGAGAGAGACAGATCTCAATGAGACCTCTGAAGGTACATCTATCAGGTCTTCTCATTGTTTCTTTTGGCACCTGACCATAACATAAAACAAGTGCCACCCAAATCGGGGCATGGAAGATGACCAGGGGTGAGTTAAGAGAGGCCTGACCATGTGAGAAAAGTACACCCAGGGTAGGAGATACCACTGGCAAAAGCTCGGAGTATGGGAAACTCTGCTTCAATAGAAAAAGATATGATCGTCTTACAGAGACATTACTCAAAGGAGCGGGGGTAAAGGTGAAACCAAAGAGTTTTGAAGAATTATTTTTTCTTTATAAAAAGGCATTGTTGTTGCTTTCAGACTAAGGGAAAAGCTGCTCCAAACTTAAAAGTTTGGAAGCAAGTTATGAAAACTCTGTGCAGAGCACAATAGCAAGGAGAATCCATTCCTTTGAGTGTATGGTCTTTGTGTAGCCTTATCTCCGTGGCTTTGGATCTTCTGCAGTCTGACTCCGAGGAACCGAGCCTGCAGCTGATTCCTCAGACTCCGAAAGGCAGTCTTAGAAAGGTTTCAGTTGATGAGGATGTTGCAGAACATGAAGGCAGCACCATATTCCTTAATTTGTTCTTGTTGGGTGAAGAGTCTAAATCAAAGAATCGGAAAATAAAGTAAACTTTTCTAGCTCTTCAGTCTCTAACCTTCGATTCTGAGGATTTTTCAGAAGCTCAAGGGAATGGGTTGGAGAAAGAGGCAAATAAAATTCAGGAGTTATCCCATTCTGTGAAACATTTGACACAATTGATATCCAAATTGGTGGAGTGATTGAATGTTTCAAATCCAGCTTCAGTGCTTGCTCAAATTCAACCTCTGCCTCCTCCCCCAACTAATCCTTCAGCTACTCCTATGAACATAAGCAACCCGTCTCAGCTGCTGGACCTAGAGGTGCAATCCATTCCTTTGCAATAGCCTGTTTTCTTTCTAAATGATATTGATCACTGGGTTCCAGGAGTTATCCAGAGATGGGAAAGAGGTTTTACTTGTGTTATTACAGATACTGGAGAAGTAGCTTGGGTACCAGCTCAATGAATAAAACCTAGAAAATGAGTAAGTGCAAACATTCTGATACAAAACCTCTGATTGCTCTGATTGATGAAAAGACTCACTTTAAATAGGAAATCATTCAGACAACCTCTTCTTAAAATCCAGCAAGCCCCATTACCTACCTGGGAACAAATCAAAAAACTCACTTGATACGTTATAGGACAATAAGAAAACAATTTCCTATAATTGGGCCTGGGAGAAAACCAGGGAGAGAAAACCAAAGAGATAAAAATATCTGCCTTGTTGTGGCTCCAAAAAATAGATCCTGACTCTGATTCTCTTGGCTCCAAGAAGAGCTCAGTGATGATAAAGTTTATTTGCCATGGCTGTCAGAAGCCAGGCCAAAATAAGAGGGATTGTCTCAAGAGACCCAGAAGCCATGCCCTGACTGCCAAAGCAGCTTCTAGAAGTGAGACTACACTCTGAGGCAAAGACCCCAGAGCTCAGACTCAGCTTCCCAGATAGTCCAGTAAGACTGAAGGGCATTGGGCCTGCCTGTTCCCTTTGACTGGGCAGTCTCTGTCATCTCCACGGAGAAACCCTGAGAAATCATGACCAAAAGAATCCCAGCCTGTTTATGGATAATGGCACAGGTCTCTTAGTTCTTCTCCAGTCCTGACTTTCCTTCCAGTCATCATACCTCAAAAAGAAACACACTTTAGAAGATTAATCCAATTTACACTAAGACTAGTTTTACAAATGTAATATATATTATAAAAATGTTTCCTTGTACAGAAAATTTGAGTTCAACAATATACAAATAAAACTAGCTTGTAGGTGTCAGTGTTGTCTCACAATATGTAACTAAAAATAAGTCATTACTATTGGTACAAAGCATTTTGGCTGCATTCATAATTATTCCACTGATGTTATTTGGCCCATGTATGTTTAATAATTACTTTGGCTTTATCTTCTCCAGATTTAAAGTGATTCCACCTACCCAAGATAAAAATGCCTGGTATCTCTTGAGGACCTTTAGATAGAACCTCTTGAAAGTATCTTTGACTGCCAGTTCCCAACTGCGACCCCTTTCAGCCTGAAGAAGCCAGAGCAGTCATTGCCCATAATTCACTCATGGCAGTTCAGGTTACTTCTTCAGAAGGGGGAAATGTCACAAACAGATAGAAATATTATAGGCGGTCAGACAGGGCTAGGCCCTCAATGGGAAGGCATGATATCCAGCAACTATGGGAGGGATGGATGCTCCCACTGTGGGCAAGACCTAAACATCAAAGGTCAAACAAATGCTGACCTCCTTAAAGGCTGACATCCAAGATCAATCATCACCTGAAGAGAGCCAGAAAAATATATCATTTGGAGTCATCCACTAGAGATCATTTTTTCTTCCTATATCTCCATGATGGCTTTATTGTCATTTCTGGTCCAAATCCACCACTACATAGAGGAATTCACTGATGGAAAAAGTCTAGTAAATAATAACACCGAGGTAAGTGAAGAAAAAGGGGGACTTTTTCTTCTCCAAGGAAAGGGTTTTAAAGATATAGCTGCTAATGGAATGTTTCCACCGCCTGATCTGCCAGCCTTCCAGAATACCAATGTTGCTTATATTAGGGTACAATGGGAAATCTGTAAGAAGAGAGGCAGCCCATGAGTTAGTTAATATTTCCAATGGAAGCATCATAGATTGGAGCCCTATGGAACTATATTGGAGCTCTATGGCTCTGCTCAAGTGGCAGAAGAAAAGAAACTGAGATGAAAATACCTCATTATTTAAAAGGAAACTCGTTCTACTCAGCTTTAATTTTTCTAGAGTTAACATCTACATTCTCAGGATAAGGAACAGAATTTGACTTCCAATGCAACTATATTGCCCAATGCAAGACTCCCCTTTGGTGATGCTGTTTCAACATTTGCTGAAGAAGTTAAAGAAAAGAACAAAAGTAAAGCTTGAACTCATAATAGCCTTCACATCCACAGCTGCTACAGCCAAAGTAGCATTAAGTCAAGGTGTACAAACTGTTCATTTTGTGCAGCAATGGCACAAGGACTCAAAACAATTATGGACTTATCAAGGACACATAGACTCAGAGTTGAATACTAAGTTAAGTAATTCAGAGCAAGCTATTGTTACATTGGGAGGTCAAATTGATAATCTACAATGTCAACTTTATTTAAAATGTGATTGGAGTACTTTTCATCTTGTATAACTCCCATTTAATAGAACCAAACTCGACCTGTTGCAAAGTATCTCTAATGGTATTGAAAACCTTAACCTTTCTCATGTTATCTCATGGTTTAGTATAAATGTAGTAGTGATTTGCATATGTTGTTTTTGTACTATTTTTTATATCCTGCTTAGTTTGGCAATGAGGACAGACCCAGCAGTAAGCTATGTATCAAAAGTCTATAATCCTCGCCCTGATACTCCTAAAAATTGTTTTTCAACATAAAGAGTAAAAATTGGGATATGTAGAAATAAGAAACTAGCATCTTAAAGAAGCAAAGAACAATAAACAAAGCTTAAGGGTGGTTGTAATCTGTTACTTAGGGATTACAGAAAACTGGGTTTTAAGAAGGTAACAGTTTATCCTGATTGATGTCTCTGCCCTTACTTGAGATGTTGTTGATTACCTCCTCCCCTCCTTGTAATCTTTTTATTTAACAATTGTGTGAACCTAGCATTAAACTAATAGTGAAGGTCAGCAGAGGTTATAGTCCTAAATAAAAAGGAGATGCTTCTGGAGCTCTGAGCTTACTTCAAGAGAGACAGATCTCCGAAGCAACATTCATCAGGTCATTTCTTTCAGCACCAGACCATAACATACAACAATGCATAGCCATGTGAAAAAGGCTGCATTATTCTCAGGTGCAAATTTGGTCTAAATGTTAGAAAGCATTGGGAAGCATACTAGATAGAAAATATACAATTGAAATTCAATGCATATGAGTAAGATTGGAATAAATTGCTTTCACTATATATTGAAATGTAATATTTTAAGGGGAGTGTGTGTGTGTGTGTGTGTGTGTGTGTGTGTGTGTGTGCGTGTGTGTTTACAAAGAGCAAGAAAAGGAGAAAGAATTTAAAAAGAAGTGGCATATGCAACTGGGGAGATGTGATTAAACCCAAACTTGAGCCAAGAAGTTGGAGCCCCAGCAAAGAACCATTGACAGCATTGTTATGCCTATGCCTGAGGCAAAGTATCCAAAACAGTATCCTGGGGCTGGGGCGATAGATCAGTGGCATAAGCACCTGCCTGGCAGGAACTAGGTCCTAAGTGTGATCCCTAGAATTAAAAAATGTACTCTTTTAAAGTGTGTATACTATATAATGCCAGCACTTACATGTCTTTAGCCCTCCAATGTCCTTATATGTATTTTCTTTCTTATTCAACAGGTAATTTTCAAAATGAAACAATGTTTGAAAAATTAAAATTTGATCCCCTACTTCCCCTAGGAAAAAGTTTAAAAACATTTACAAATGATTATTTACATTGTAGGTTTATTGCCAAAAAGGATTAGGAAGGCCCCAGCACTGGAGGCTGCTGTTTTCCAGGTCCCTTCAATTGACAATGCCTTTGCCAGTTTGCATGTGGATAAGAAGCACTGTGTTTTTCTCTCTGTGGAAAGCCACAGGCCTGGAAATGACAAGCATAGAAAGAAAGAAAATGTGTGCATTTCAGAACATGTTCTTCAGTTGATAGTGCAAAACACAATTCTTTAATGTCACATAAAACTAAAATTGCAGCCAGTAATTGCTACATGGGTAATTTATAAGTTATTAAAGAAAATTGGGATTAACTTACAAAGAAGTCCTAGACAATTAATTTTTACTCAAAGTCATGAAAACCCAGAAGCAACCCAAATGCCAACCAGCTTGTGAGTGGACATTTCCATGACAATTGTGGTGCATTTCTATGACAGAAATACCACTCAGCAGTAAAATGGGACAGATACTCATACATATAACAGCTGGGATAAATCTCAGCGGTGCCATGGTAGGTGCAAGAAGCCAGGTCCCAAATGTTATGTACCACATGCTTCTACTTATATGACTTTCTCGAAAGGCTGAAGTATTTTGAAGAAAATATTTTATTTCTTGATTGTGGTGGTCACATGGAGCCAGTCTGTCAAAATGAAGCAGGTAGAAACTATGAACATATTGTATATAAATAATAGTACTATAATATCCTGAGTTATTAAAGTTATTAGAGTATGTTAATTATACCTTAATAAATGTGGCTTCTGCAAATGATGTATAGTGACATAAGTATACAGAGAGAGAACTTGTTCTTAGAAGATGATTTCTGAGGAAAAGAAAAGCAATTACAAGACTCTTACTAACCTCCACACTCTTCTAGAGCTCCATGCTGTGCAGTTCTAACCACTTCTGGAGGAATTTTGCCAGTGTTTTGGTTTACGTAGACAACATTTGCACTAGCTCTTGGACCATGAGGATTCTGTGGAGTACATCCCCACTCCCTGAAGAAAAGCACCTTGCTGTTCCAGTTGGTCATTTTTCTGCACATGTGCATAAATTTACTCCAACTGAGTGAGTTGTGTTTCCTTCTTTCTGTTTCTGGTTTGCATATACTACAGATTGCATAAAGTCTGCCCCTTCCAAACTCATGTTGGCCCTTCATCCCCACTGAGAGGAGTTGGAAACACTCTAACTATGGCAGGGTCTCTAGGAGCTAAACAGGACTGGATAAGGTCCTCAGAGTGGAACCTTCACAACTGAATCTTGGTAGCCTTACAGCAAGGATGAGATCAGAGGACACATACTGGCTCTCTTATTTTCTTGTCATATGCTGCTGGTAGGATTCTTCCAGCAAAAAGACCACCACCAGATGTGGACCCTCAACCTTGAACCAGAGATATGAGCCAAACTAAATCCAGTATTTACAACTTACCTAGTTTGTGGTATAAAGTTATTATGAGCATGGAGCAGACTAATACAACCCCTTAGGATACTGTACCAGGAAAACGCATTCATGTTGTGTTATTTGCTTTAAAGAACTGAAAGAGAAAGTAGGGGGAGATGATAGGCAGTGTTCAGTATAAGTTAGCCAAGATGTTTCAGGGACAGTGTAACTGAACCCTACTTAAGAAGGGAAGGGGTCATGAAATCAGAGGTTTATCAGGAATGTGACAAGGAAATTTGAATGATAAGCAAATCTTGGTTTTTACCTATTGAAGATCTCAAATTAAATCCAGCAGTGATCTGAACTACTGAGCTCTCTCCAGAGTATAACTTAAATATCCTCTTTCTTAGTGCCAACTATAACCCTGATTTGCTGGGATTTAAAATTCTTTACCTCTCTGAAAATCAGGATCATGAATGCATGCTCCATATTTTCTCTACAAAGGATGTGGTGAAGCCATTCATGTAGCCCTGACATACTGTTGATTTGAGCTGGGACTGTAATCTGCATCTTACTCCGAGAGCTGAAGAAAAGCACATCATTATCACCATGCTAATTTACCTGCTCAGTCTTGCATTGTGCATGAGCTGCAAATCCCTGACTTTTCTAAGTGGTGTGTGTATGTGCATGAGTGTGTGTGTGTGTGTGTGTGTGCGCGCGCACACACTCGCTTGTGTGCTCATTTCTTCCCCACCTGAGACCACTCCTTCTGCTCACCTCCGTGAACCGGGTGGCTGACATTTGAACACTGTGCTATGTGTTGAGGAAGGGACAGAAAGATTAACAGAGGCAACCTATGAATATACACAAAAGTCAAGTGGAGCTGAAGAGACTGCCACAGTTATCAATAAACTTAGTTTCCAAGAAATGATGTATTTCTCACCTTTTCTCTTACCTTGTTCAGCTTTCCACAACTGTAACAAAATTTCTGAAATGACTTCTAAAGAGGAAAGATTTAGTTGCATGCACAGTTTTAGAAATTCCAATCCATAGTCAGTTGGCTAGCTTGGTTTGAGCCTGCAGAAAGAAAGTAGTAGTTGGGAAAAGCCTCTTATTTCATGATGAGGAAGAAAAAGAAAAAGGGTTTCATGTCCCCTTTGATGGTACGTCCCTAATGCCCAAAATATTTTTCGACCAGGCCCTTCCACTAAAGACAGTCCAGTAGTGTCACACAGGGGATAAGCCTTTAATACATGAGTCTTAGGAAATACTTTCCAAATCATATCGCCGCTCTTCTGGGAAGTCAGTTGACTCCCACTAGCAAGCTCAGAGTAGAGAATGGTGAGGTAAGAATAAATATGGATTGCTTATGATACATAACATTTCCTTTCCCTATTCACATTGTGCTAGATGCTTTCTTTATATACTTTGTTTACAACTAAAAGCAGTCCACGAAGGCAAGGAGTAGCAGAGCTCTTATTTTTCAGATAACGACACAGTAAACTAGAGAAATTAATGAACATTCTGAAGAACATCCAGCCATTTAGAGAGCAGAGCTGTCACTTGGCCAATGCCTTATCAAAGCTGGGGCTTCTGCATGTCAACTAAGATGGCTCCATCCTTTCAAAATTGAGCCATTTTTTTCCTGTAATAATGTACATCTCTAAAAATTATTTGCCATCTTCTAAACACAAAGGAAATATCATTGGAGCTGTAGGATCCTAAAAATATGTCTATGACATAAGGCAGGTTTAGATTCAAATCTGGGTTCAGTAACTTAATGACTGTGAGCTTAGGCACATTGCCTGTTCACCCGATCCTTTCAATTATAAAACTATGATAACAGGGCTCATCTCGCTGGATTATTTTTATGTTAAATGGGATAGTATATGTGAAATTAATTCAATAAATGTTATTCTTTCTTTAAAAAAGTCTCCAAAAGTAAAATTATTGGTTACTTCTAGCCACAATAAGCTACTCTAAGAAGAAAGCTGGACATCTATAGGAAACCAATGTTTTTCAAAGTTTTAAGGTGATAGATGCCTAAAATGTGGATGTAGGCACTGAGTTGTGTACTGAATATGAAGTAGGAAAGGAAATTTGTATTGCTTTTTGCATGGCCTTTCCACATTTTTAAAAAAGACTTCCTATTGTGAAGACATAAGGACTGACGTTGTGCAACCTATCGCCTTTCTCATGTACACACCCCCAAATCCTGTCCATGTACAATCTTTACTCATCCATCCATCCAAAGCTCAGATCTTGTTGGTTTACAGGTACAGTATCTCAAGAAAAATACTAGCCAATTGGAATCAACATAGATCTGAAAAACTTTAAAATGAAATTGATCTGTGTAGCACTTCAGTTTTAGTTCCCTGCAATGTGGGAAACTCCTTCATGGTAATACCTTGATTAGCTACCTGACTGCCAGTCCTTACCAATATTGAGAATTCACTTACTATGTCACAACACAACAGCTCTTTGAATTTAAACTCCTTGTGCCTCCTCCCTATAGGCGTACCTCCCTGGCCCTGGTATTCACAGAAACAAATTTCTACTTTTACTTTTATTATTTATTTATTTATTTATTGTCTTTTTTTTTGGAGACAGGGTCTCACTATGCAGTTCAGGCTGTCCTTGAGCTTTTGTAGTCCAGGCTAGTCTTGAATTAACACCAATCCTCCTGCCTCAGCCTCCCAAGTGCTGGAATTACAGGCATGTGCCACCATGCCCACGTACGAATTCCTACTTTTAGATGATCTTCCAAACAGTGTAAATGACCTCCTTCCCTGGGAATCCACCTTTTCTGAGTGTCATAGCCCCCAGTCTTCTACCGTTCTTTTACGTTCTTTGCCCAGACTCCTGGAGTTTTAAGTTGGCAACTCTGTCTACTCCCCATCTGTCAGCTCCATGCCCAACACTGCAGTGACCTAAGACCATACCCACTGTTTTACTGATGTCACTTTTTTAAAAAATGTGTTAGGTACAGGGTCTCACTACACAGCTTAGATTCACAGTGATCCTCCTGTTTTCAGCCTCACTGGCATTAGGATTGGAGATCGAACTCAGAGAGTTCCTGCACTTGCATAAGTAGGCACTTAGTATCTGGAGCTATCTAGCCTGCCCCTGATGTGTCACTTGGTTGTTGGCTTAACACTAAGGTGGTAATGACAGAAATTGTATGACAAAAAAGTAAGGCTGCTATTGGACTTCCTGATCTTGAAAGATACTACTTTTTTTTTTTTTTTTTTTTCCCAAAAGATGTGAACTAGGGATTGAACTCAGGGCTTTCACATTAAGTTACATTTCAACCCCACCCCCCAAACACCTTATTTTATTTTATTTTTTAAAAACTATTCTTTAAATTTTATTTATTATTTTTATTCTTATTTCAGAACCTTTGTTTGTTTATTCACTCATTTTTATAGCCAGCTCAGCCTGCCCCCGAGGGCAGGGCTGGCGCAGCATGTGGGGCCGGGGATCGAACCGTGGTCCCTGAAGCCGCCCAAGCTTCCCCAAGCAGGCGCTTTAGACCACTGAGCCATCCCGCTGGGCCCCAAACACCTTATTTTAAATATTGAAGTAGGGTCTCACTAAGTCTTTAAGTTACTCAGGATGGCCTTAAATTTACAAACCTTCTGCTTCTGCCTCTGAGATTATTAGAATTACATATGTGCCACTCCTTTCTTAAATGATTCAATGACAAGACTAAAGTGGAGTTGAGTTATATCATAAACAGGGGGTAGCCTGGAACACAGATTATATTTCTGAATCGAAAGGTATTGTAGTGACTGCTTTCCCAAAAGGATCATTTGATCCTACAAAAGTATCCTGGCGTCTTTGAATGAGTTTGTATGTTAGGAAAAAGTGATTTTGTTTTTGCTCTCAATTGTTTTGTACATTCATTACATTTTTTAATTGTCCACTTCAAGATACTCTACCAGCACCTGAAAAGTCCTAGATAACAAAATTTGAGGCAAGCATTTAGAAAAATCATCTGCTTTGTGGTGTGCTGCTAATATGCTGCTTTAAACCATAATCTGTTTGAATACATGATTTAAGTAGCATCACGTTTGAGCATCTCAATTTTAGCTTTCTCTTTCTATACCCCAGAAAGTTTGAGAACTGTGTAAAACTAATAATAAGTTTCAATATCACTCCTAAATTTATATTCCACAAAAAAACAGTTTCTGTTTTCTAATCATTTGTGTTATAAAATGAAACATTTTTTGGTGGAGAGGAAATATGTCTCTTAATACTTAAATGTATGTAGGTTACATTAGAAATAGTAAGTAAAATGTTTATTATGATTCCTTTCTTTTACTGACAGAATAGAAATAAAAATCCTTGGATCCTCAATATGTTTGACTGGGAAGATATTTAAATTTCTACAAAAGTGTAAGGAGATAGCCTGCAAACATGGGGCACGGAGCGGCAGGAAAGGACACTGGTGTGAACAGCAGTCTCTCCGAGCAGGCCAGAAGCCTCCAGAAAGAGCATTTCTACACATCTCCAGCAGCCAAAGGAAGACTGGCCCAAGTCATAAGGGCACAACCTCCTCTGAAGACCCCAACCTCAGTCAGGTGATTTCACTTGCTGGGTTCCCCCAGCTCAAAGGAAAGTGCTTCTTTGCTCTGTGTAGTCTCCTGTTTTTCACCTAGAGGCTCAAAGCAGCAGCAGGAGAATGGCTCAGGAGCAGAGCACCAAAGAAAGCCTCCAGTGCGGCTGCACTCAAAGCTCAGAAGAACGTGCAGCTAATGAGTCAGAGCGCTTCTGAGGTCCCAGAGAACTCACGTCTCGGCAGCCTGCCCTGTGTCAAGTACTTGCTGAAATAACTGCCATGGTGGAGGAGCCTCAGGTCTCTTCTAGCCACTGCCCTGATAGTTGCAAGCAGCCAGCACACCCGGTTGATGATGGCTCTGATGGGGATTTTAGTATTCTAGAAGTGACTGACTCAGACACATTCCCATGTTGAAAAAGCACAGATAGAATTTACCATGTTCTTTTATCATGTCCCTTTCTTTCCTCTTTTACTTGTCTTTGTTTAATGTTGAGGTTGATGGGAATCTTTAAAGCTGGAAGGGACAATAGCAGGGTTTTTTTTTTTTTTTTTTTTAATCTTGCATTTTTATAGACTAGCCATATGGCTATATTAAAGAGAACGAAAGGCCTGATTTTTAGCCTAAACTCTGCTTGTACGGGGTGCATACTCTGGGAAAATATGCAGCTTTTTGTGTCCTTGTTCTCCAGTGAGCAGGGATGGAGTCCGCTTGCCTGCCTTCCAGCCCAGGCTGTCCTGTTCTCTTCACTCCTCTTTGGTGGTCTCCTGGGTCCTCCCCTGGTGCTTCACTGCAGATCCTAGTCTTCTCCCTGGCATTATCTGTGTCCCTGTGTTCCCAGAAGATAACCCCTCATGCCCTTGAAGTAGCTCAGGAATTTATTTCTTCCCATTTCATAGCAGTAAAGATTCTGAGTTCCTGAAAGAGTGAGTGTAAACAGACCTAGACCCTTCCTACATCTTGCCTTTTCCCTGTGTCTCACTCTCTGGGAGGTCAACCTTGATCTTTGCAATTTAATTCCAGTGTCTAAGGAAAGGGCTTCCTTAACTTTGCAGACTCAAGTTTCCTTGGGTTATAGCTCTTCAGAATATATGCCACAATTTGCTTTAAAAATTTGTGATCCAATTAAGATCTGTACCTACTGCCACTGTGCTCTACTGTCCTGTCTAACTTAGAAAGTCAACAGATGTGGCAGGTTGGGTCCTAAAGGGCCTTGCTTGGGACCCCAATAAATGGGTAGATGTGTCCTCAGTAAAAGGGTGCTGTGAAGGTAAGGACTGGATTCCACTTGTCACGAATGCTTTAAAAATATTCATTGTGAGGCGGGGAAATAGCTTAGCAGAATGAGTGCTTGCCTGGTAAATACAATGACTGAATACAATCCCCAGTCCTGAAAGAAAAAAAAAAAAAATAATTGAGAACACAGTACAAGGGGCAGGGAGATAGCTCAGCAGAATAAGCACCTGCCTGGCAAGTTCAGGTTCCTGAGTTCAATCCCTGGTACTGGAAAAAAAAAAAATGAATTTCTAGTCAGGATAGGTCGGTGGTTTAAGTTCTTGTGCTGGCAATCCCAGTTAGGCACAGGGTATCAGTGGTTAGATCCCTAATCCCACCCTTAAGGCAGCCTGAGTCAGCCAAAATAAGTACTTTAGGGGGCTCTCAAGAACACAGTATATGCCACAGTCTGACTAAGTACAGTGCATAACTTTGCTTCTTTACCTTTCAGAACAGTCCACTAAGGATGATCCACAGCTCACTTTATTTCACTTAAGTGAAATCCAACGCAGCACCCAGCATTGGGGAAGACTTTACAAAGGAGGGGACAGCAAAGAGACCCTTGCTTAGTTCTTTCCAAGTCCCTGGCAAAACCAAATTCAAGTGCTGATCTTTACCTGGCAGTTCACCAATCTTAGCTGGCATGTAACTTAAAGTGGTCACACAATTGATATTGACCAAGACTAGAAATTGATTTTAGGGAAATCTCAGTCAATGAGACACAGTCATCCTGCAAAAAGCTGGGCTATGCTGATTGGTCATGGAAGCAATAGGGTTTTCTCTTTGTTCACTGCTCCCTGAAAGCTGCCTACAGGGCCCCTGCTGGCTGCTGGTACTGATGCCCATCTGCCAAGGGGCCAAGCTGCCTCACCAAGAGGAGGATCTGCAGGTAAGCCCTGACAAGACAAAGGCAGTGTGATGCCTGCTCTTTCAGGTACAAAGTGACTGTGCACAAATATGAAAGTCACATTTATTTCCCTGCTGGACATGAGCTCTGTGGGATCTTGTGAGAGGGAGCGCTGCTGTCATCTTCCCTCAGTCTTAGTCATCTGAGTTGGAAGGGATGTGGTATTTGTTGTATTGTTTTAAAGAATACATCTCTGTTTGAAAGCAAATTCCATTGTGATCAAAACAGCCTGGCCATGAGTCCTCTCCGAGGCATCTGGTGATGCTGATCTTGGTGAAAATATTAGGTAACGAAAGATTTATTTAAAGAGAATTGGAGCTAAAACTCTACAATCCCTCATCTCACTCATCTCACAAATATACTCTGTGTGTGTGTGTGTGTGTGTGTGTGTGTGCTTTTGTGCTTTCATACATCTTTCGGGAGCTGCTTTCCCATTCTCACCACCCCCACCAGGCAAACCTGTCCCACAGCTCTGCAGGTGTCCCCTCTGCCACTGCTCACAAAGCCCGCTTGTTAATCAACCCTGTCACGTGGCTTTTGACCCCCTCACCACCAGGCTTTCTCCACATCTCTCCCAGCCAACCACCACCACTACTTCACAGAGAAAACACTGAGCAGTCAGTCAAAAGAGCTATTATCTTAAAGATTCCTTAACAAGGCCTGGAACTTTCCAGTAAATCAGTCCAAGCTTTTACTCCCTTCCCCCTCCCTAGGCACAGTGCCCCGTCCCCCATTGCTTGGTCACTGAAAAGCTCACTGACTCTGTTGCATGCTGTAACTACTGAACATTCTACCCAGTGTCCCTGCAGAAGTCAGCCACTTGACCACCATCACTGGGTGCCTTCCCCTTCAGAACAGTCCTCTGACTAAGCTGGTACATCAGTGGTTACACTGTACTGCACTGCTTTGGTGTTAAAGCAGGAGATTTGGAAGACAAAGACTTCTCTTTTCTTGTATTTTCTATGCTTTATTATTGACTGGTCTGGTATGTATGTAAGCCCTCTCCATTTCACTTTACTGAGATGCAAACCAAGAATATTAATTTTATGCATAATGATGACTTGAAGAAAGGCCATTCGCTAGTAAGAGCCAGTGTTGGTGAAAGGCTTTGAAGTTGGCATAGGTAAGTGATAGATAACCTATATTCACTGGACCTTCAGTCAAGAGAAGGGCACCAGTATCTTCAGTCCCAGATTACAGATTTTATCTTCTTTCCTTGTCAGCCCACCCCACCTAATCCCACCCCATGAAGAAATCAGGTATCTATCTTCTGACTGAATTCTTGCTCTCCAAAACCTGGGGAAGAGACAAAGTAGTCTTTTGTTTTTAACAGTGTGGTACCATGGAAATAAACAAGAAACTTCCAGAACTGGTGGTGCATTCCTATAACCCAAGCTACTCAGGAGGCTAAGATAGGAAGAGCACAGGTTTGAGGCCGACATGGATAACTTACCATGGCCCAGTCTCAAAAGAGAAATTAAAATAGCTAAGGATATAGTTGAGTAGTAGAGAACACAGGTTCACTCCTCAGTATTCAGAAGAAAGGAAGGAAGGAAGGAAGGAAGGAAGGAAGGAAGGAAGGAAGGAAGGAAATAAAGGAATTTCTTCCTCAGAGTGTGCTGTGTAAAAATGAGATTTTTATTAGTGAAATATTCTACTGTCCAAAAGATTGTCTTGGGATCTTTTGTGGTCATGTTTACTGTGAGAACCCTAAGAAAAAAGGGATGGAATTAGAAAAGGCCACTCCAGGTAAAGGATAAATATTTTTAATAGAACTAGCAACACATGACAAATGATATACTACTATAAATAGAAAGTATATCTCTTTTCTTGTCTGCCCCTGAATCAGGAGTTTATTCAGAGCGTTGGCTTACCTTTGCCAGAGAAACATCCCATGTCCTGAGAGTTTCACGCCTAGGTGTGGCAGATGACCCTGCAGTCTCTGGAATGCTGACCCCAAGGAGGGAAAAACCCAGCTCACTGCTGGACTTGCTGAAGTCTCCAACCTGGTAAAATACAAACCCTTTCTGTCTCTGGAAAGGAAACAGAAGATGACTTTCAAGGATGGCCCCTGGGACCACAGCAAAGCAGGCTGGGTCCTCATCCAGGGTTTATCAGGTAGCCAGAGGCCAGCACTGTCTGTGATTTTATGAAATTACGGATTAATCTATTCACTTCAGGAGCTTAACGGTGAGTAGCTTTCAAATGACTATGGCTGGTGAGATTTCTCAGACCTAGCTCACCTTTCAATAACAGTTTGCATATGGAAACAAAGATGAGCTATCTTTTAGATTGTGGATATATGGATAGATAGATAGATAGATAGATAGACAGATAGATAGATCCATTGCAAATGCACAGTTCTATGGCACTAGTACATTCATAGTGTTTTACAACCATTGTCACCGTTCATCTCCAGAAGTTTATCTTCCCAAGCCACGCTGCCCTTCATCCATTAAATATGAATGCTCCAGTCACACCTATTATGGCCCAAGCAATCACTGTTATTTGTTCTGTCTATGAATTTGACTATGTACCTCAAAGAAGTAGAATTAGATGGCATTTGTCGTACTGCCCTCAAGGTTCAGCCTGGCCTTGAGCTCACTGTTTAGCCCAGGCTGGTCTTGAACGCCTAACAATGCTCCTGTCTTAGCCCTCAGAGTGCTGAGATTACAGGTGTGCTGCCACCATGCCCAGTTCTCAGGTTCATGAACCTGGTAGCATGGTCAGGATTTTCTTCCTTTTTAAGACTGAATATGACCCCTTCTCCTTTCATGGACAACTTTACTGAGATGTAACTCAACACAGTAATGTCCAACCATCTTAAATGTATAACTTAATTGATTTTTGGTATATCTGCCAAGTCTTTCACAGTCACAGTATGATTTTAGAACATTCTCATCTCAGCAAAATCCCCCAAGCCTATTCACAGTTAATCCTCATTCCCATACTCAGTTTGGGCACTAGGCAACCACCACCAACCCACTTTCTAGCTGTATAGGTTTGTTTTTTGAGCATTTCATATAAATGAAATAATATCATAAGGAATTTTGTGTCTGGCACTTTTTATTTAGCATAAGGTTGTTAAAGATTATCAATGTTGTAACCAATATCGGTTTTCATTCTTTATTACTGAATAATGTTCCTGTGCTTTGAGTTTACCATGAGTTAATTATTCACTTATAGACTTCTGAGCTATTTCTGCTGTGGTGATCATTAGAACTGCTGAATGAGAATCTGTGTACATGTTAATGAGTGAACATATACATCTAGGATTGCTTGGTCCTACGACAAATTTATATCATTGCCAAACTATGTTTTTAAGTGTCTGTATTATAAAGGAATTAAGGTAATTGAGCAACCCATCCAGGGGGTTCATGGTTCCCTTAATGATGTTTGCTAAATATGAAGTAATCAACTTCTTTCTGACTCTGACCCCAGCCCAGAATGGGAATCATGAATCAATTGTTCTAATACTTCTTATTTTCCTATCCTTTACTCACTACTGGATTCATATTAAAACCTAACAACCTGGCAGACTCAGAAAAATGTTAGGAGATTCCTAAGAGATCTTGGCTGGGGCCGGTGAGATGGCTCAGTGGTCTAAAGTGCCTGCTTATGCAAACTTAGGCTATGGCAGGGACGGAGATTCAGTCCCCAGCACCACATGTTGCACTAGCCCCACCCGCAAGGGCAGGCTGAGCCTGCCATAATATGAAAATAGAGACAGACAGACAGACAGACAGATTGGCCAATACTTGTTGATCATGTGGTGCCCCATGTGTCAGTGAGGATTCCTTCTAGGTGACTTTTAATGTCCTCTTTAGCCACTCACATCTCTGGAAGGTAGAAGCACCCACAGGAGTCCCTGATGGCTCTGATTTTTTCCCTTTCATACTATCTGAGGGGAGATCAAGGGTTCCCACCTGGACACCTACCAGTTGTTAAGGAATCAGACTCTGACAGACTCCAAGAAAGAAAGAGGCATCAAAGAAGTGACCATTGTCTTTGTAGGACAGACAGAATGAAGGGCAGTGTGGACTTCTTACTACAGCAGCCTGACTTTAGGTCTTGTGTGGGCATTAATTGGCATGGCTTCTATATGTCACTTTTTTAGGAGTTGGCTTTTTTTATTATTATTTGAAAAACACTTACTTCCTAACTAGGAGCAGTAATATGTATCAGTCAGTAAATATTTTCATTTCAGTAACTATATGCATTTCTTGGGCTACTATACAAAGTGCCCCAGACTGGGTGGTTTAAACCAGTGGAAATGTATTATCGTAGGCTTCTGGGGATTAGAGGTCTGACACCAAGGAGTGAGCAGGACCAGGTTCTGGCCGATGGCTCCAGATGCCTTCCTCCTCTCCTACTTTCTGGCATTCCCATGCAATCCCAGACTCAAAGGCATCACACAGTCTCCATGGCCATGGTCGTTGCCCCGTACGCATCATCTTACCGTCTGCTCTCTGGATGCATTGGTCACTGTCAAGACTTCTCTTTTCTAGGTGGACTCAGGTTATAGTGGATTAAACCTTACCCAAACAACTTCATTTTAGCTTCAGAAGTCTGTAAAGCTTCTAATTCTAAGTAAGGCCACATTCTGAGGACCAGGGGTTAGAATTTCAGCCTATCTTTTTGTCAGGAGGGGCACCATTCACACCGTAATAGCAATCTTTTGAAAAAGAGGTTAGTAAAAACTGAACAATGTATCTCTCACTGAATGCATGTCGAATGCTAAGTATACATAAAAGAGGTAAATGTGTTTTGCTGACATCTAAGCTCCATAGTGTTTGCACACAAAGAATGATGTTAAGGATCTTGAACCTTTGGCTCTCGGTTTGGTTTGAAAGTTTGATGCCTTACAGTTATTATTTAAATAATGCCTTACATTTGGAGCAGAAAAAAAATCAGTCCTGAGAATATGCTGTAAATTATTAACAATGCTTTATTCTGTGTAATGCTGTCTGGACATTAGTCAGAGGAGAATGAGAGTTGGGTTTATAATTTTTATCTTTTTGGCAGGCTGAGGCTATTACAGCTAGGGACTTAGACATGCTCGGACTCTACCACTGAATTAGATTTCTCTTGCCTTGCACCTTGATATAATAGTTTTGTTTGTTTAGCTGCTACTTTTTGTTTGTGTAGGTTTGTTTGTTTTATAGACAGGATCTTTCTGTGTCACCCAGGCTGGCCTCTAACTCTTAGTCTGAAGTGATCCTCCTTCCTCAGCTTCACAAGTAGATAGGAATAAAGGCCACAACCCACCATATGTAACTTAGGATAAAGTTCTTTCTAAAAATGTGGGACAAATAAATAAATACATAAATAAATAAAAATAAATAAAAATGTGGGACACAGGGAAGGGCTGCTATAATCACACAACAGGAATCAACTGAAAAGTGACTTGACTTCCCACAAGGGAAGAAGAGGTTATACAGTTGGCCTGGTAGTTTGGGAACCTCAAAAACCACCAGGGTCCAATTCTTGGGATAGCCACTGCCTACGGATGGCCTAATCTCTCTTAGGTCTGCAGTCTTTCCTCCTTTCCAGCCCTAAATGCTTCTTTTCTCTACTTCTGTCTCTGTGCAGGCAGCCTGTGTTCCCCCATGGATTTATTTCTACCGCAGAATCCTTTGCACCCTCCTGCTGCTATGAACAAAGTGAGAGCTTAAACTTGTCTCAACCCTCATGCAGTTAATGGAAGCCTGGAATTCCCTTGATAGCACCTCTTCTACACCTGTTGGCTAGTCAAGGGTTCAGAAGATTTCTTTGCATGTTGATCTGGATTCTCAAAGTCAGGAAGCCATCCTTCTGGACCATGTTCTTCCTGGCTCTTTCATTTGTCTCATGGCTTCAAACGTTTTTGATGGCTGCCATCAAAAGTTCCAACCCAAGGGTCTACAGACTAAGTCCTCTGACTTTTTCAATTGTAGCAATGACTCCATCTTCCCAGTAATCTTTAGAGGTTGCGATTCTATTGTACATTTTTTATTTCTTTTTCTCCTTCAGTTCTAGGCTCTACCTCAAGGTTTCTGTAAGGTTTAAATGGAGAAATCACATAAATTCCTAAGAATATGGAGTAAGCAAATCACTTGATACAGGAGTGATTACTCCTTCATATAAGCTAGGAAATACATTACAGTGTCCTGGGAATCAGTGCCAATTCTCCTTGTTTATGTCTCTCAAAACCATCCATGCCCCACCCCTTCATTCTGTTCTTCTGGCTGTCTCCCCTACCAATACACACTGCTTCTCATCTGGATGAGACACAAAGTACAAAGCAGAGATGGTGAAGCTTGCTGAGGCTTCAGTGATACACTAGGCCTACTGCAGTACACAGGCCTCAGGTTCACCACTTTTGGCCTACAGTGTCTCTTGTCTCTAATCTCTTCCCACCTTTCTATTCCATCTGGGATACAAGATCCAGGCAGGGATAGCATAGAACCAGCGTGGATAGAGCCATCTGGCTACTCAACACTGTCCATACTTTCTCTGTGACTCACCTGAAAAGCAAGCCCTTCCAGCACACCTTGCATTTCCGGGCTTCCTTTTATTACAAAGCAGGCTGCAGGGGAGAAGGACTGAAAAAGTTTTCTGCCTCCCACATCCATTCCTTTGCAAATACCATTTTCTCAGGCTGGAAAGTCCCCCCTGTCCACAAACAGTAATCACTATCATTCTGAAAAGGTTCCTGGCTCCATGGAACAACTTGTGTTTCTTTTCCTGCTTTGAACCTCCTTTCCCCCTGACTCCTTAGGGAGTCATAGAGCTACATTTTGTCTCTTCCCCATCCACCTTTGCTCTCCTACAGAACCTCATCTAGTGTTATGTAAGTAGAAGCCACTGAATAAATATTCATTTTCTAAAATTGAATATTGTTCTCCTTTTAAGGTGAGAGACACCCCTCTTTTATATGAGAGTCACTTCTGCTGGGGAAACATAATCCATGAATTTTCTTTGGCCCATCTTTATGCTGTCTGATCCCTTTCAGATACCCCCTTGCATTTTTGCAAGATGATTTAATAATGTGCACTTGCTAATTCTGTCTTTTTTGCTGTTCACCTTCCAAATTTAGCCTTAACCTAACTCACCCCAAATTACTACCTGCCCTAACAGCTAGGCCTAATCTCCTAAACTTTAGCTGTTCTCTTGTATAGAATGATGCCTTTGGATTAAACTACTGAAGGGAAGGGGCTGCCCAGATAGCTCAGTGGATTAAAACACCTGCTTATGCAGAGCTCAGTGGCTGGAGTTTGATCCCGGGCATGCCATGCTCACCCTGCCCCCATGGTGCCCTGATAC
>PVJA010026896.1:0-29162 GCA_004027025.1 Myocastor coypus | reverse complement strand
CCCAAGAGCTGGTATTAAAGGTGTGTGCTACCATGCCCAGTCTCAATTGTCATCTCAGCGCACCCTAGGGGCAGGGCTGGCATGGCAGGCCTGAGGATTGAACTCCTGGCTCCTGTGCCTGCTTGCAGGTGCTTTGATCTACTGAGCTACTTGGCCAGTTCTTCAAAGTTCATAGCTATGGCTCTTTTTAGACTTTCTACCAATGCCTTAGAAAAATGCCTACATTGTCTGGTATTTTTCACAAAGACTTTTGAGTGAACATTCTAAAATCTTTTTCAGCATAGAGTTGGGGCTGTTCATGGGCCTGCATGTGTAACGTAGGTTTGGGTCAATGGGTTTTAATTGGAAGTGTTGTTTACCACTCTGAAGTCTTGATCTTGCAGTATTGCACAAAATCCTTCATGCTATTCTTCCTTATGTTGTGGGGGTCTCATAAGCTGATGACCAGCTTTGACCGCATAGAGAAAGGTGACCCATTGGAGAGTTGTAGACAAACAGTATGGAAGAGACTTGGACTGCACATGGCCACCTGTGGTGGTACTCATAATTCACCTGTCTGCTCTGCGTTATGCTATGAGAGAGACATAAGTCTATTATTTAAGCCACTATATTTATTTTTAATTTAGAGTAGCTAAGCCTTTTATTCTATGTATATAAACACTAGTACTTTATTTTTATTTATTTATTTATTTATTTATTTATTTATTTATTTATTTATTTGTCTTTTTGAGACAGGATCTCGCTATGCAGTTCAGGCTGGCCTTTAGCTCACTTTTGTAGCCCAGGCTGGTCTCGAACTCGCACCGATCCTCCTGCCTCAGCCTCCCGAGTGCTGGGATTACAGGCGTGCACCACCACACCCGGCAAATACTAGTACTTTAAAAACAATGCTATTACAATAAAAATCTAAAATATATAGCATGGATTCATGAGTATATGTGTCTTTTGCCTAAGCTTTGCTAAGCAGGCGTTTTTAGACTGCTGAGCCATCTTGCCAGCCCCAACATATGTGTCTTAACAGGGATAAAAAACCAGGACCTCGGTACTGAGTTATATCCCCAGACCCTTTCTATTTTTTTTTCTTTTAAGACAGTTTTGCTATATCACTAAATTGCTTGGGTTGGGCTTCAACTTGTGATCCTCTTGCCTCAGTGTCCTAGGGTGCTAGGATCACAAGTGCGTGAATATGCCTGAGTGTACTATTGAATTTTGGGATGGTGTAACAGATGTAGGTGTAAACACATAGAAATGTAGTGGAGCATGTGTGGATACTACATTCTGCTTTAATGTCTAGGCTAAGCACAGAAAGAACTTGGTAAGACTTAAATAAGAAGTACTGTAGAAATTTAGGGGAGGCAAACTTGATTGAAATGAATACTAGGACTTCTGTTAGTTCATATAAAACTCAGTGATGTGTTACAACGAAGCTTTGCCAACTCAGTATCTGTTGTTACCCCCAGATTCAATAAAACAAACAATTGTTCCCTGGTGAACATGGATTCCCTTCCCATACTAAAATCCTTATATGCGCAAATCCCTTAAATAAAATGGCATAGCATTTTATAAAATTTATGTTCATCCTTTGCATACTTTAAATTTTCTCTAGATTACTTATAATATTTAGCACAATATAAATAATTGTTATACTGCATTATTTAGGGAGTAATGACAAGAAAAAGGTCTTTATGTACACACTTAGTACAGATGCAGATGTTCCTCTGATAAGAGCCTCAACCTTTGGTTGTATCTACTGGTGAAAAAAAACATAGATGTACAGGGCTGAGTACATTATAGATGTTTGCTAGAATAGCATTCCATTCTATCCTCATGTTGCTTTAGTTTACTGACTTTGCATTTCTAAATGCACTTGACCTTTACAAAGATAATGTGTTTATTGGGTTCTCATTATGTGCTTCAACTGTGTAAATGTAGTCGCTGTGTTAAGTTTGTAGCTAGCTCATGTCTTAGTTACTTTTCTGGGTGCTGAGACAAAATAACTGACAACCAAAGTTAAAGGAGGAAAGGCTTAGGTAGCTCATGGTTTGTAGAGATTTCAGTTCTGGTTGGCTGGCTCCAAGGCAGGGTGGAGTGGCAGAGGGGCAACTGCACAGCAGGCAACTGGGGAGGTCACAATAAGGGACCAGCCTCTTTCTCTCCATTTTATTTTATCCAAGCTCCCTGCCCTAAGGACAGGGAGCACTAAAACCATTAATTTTTTAAAAATTTATGTATGTGGTACAAGGTATTACTATACAGCTCAGACCTGTTATAATTCTCCTGTTTTCAGCCTTCTCAGTGGTGGGATTATAGGCCTGTGCCACTCTCTCACTGGCTCAGCATGCCCAAGGGTAGGGCCGGCACTGCATGTGGTGCTGGGGATCAAAATATGGCACCTGTGCTTGCCTAAACAGGTGCTTAGCCCACTGAGCTATCTTGCTGGCCCAACACCTTTAATCTTATCAGCCTTAATTCTAGCATTGCAGGGTGAATCAGTCCTGGCATCACACACTCTAGATCTAGCCACCTCTAAAAAGCCCCACCTATGACTGTGAGAGGCTTTAGGTAGACATCTAGATACAAGCCACAACAACTTGTACAATCGATACTCTTGTTTTGGAATTGAACTCACTTGAGGACCAATTAGAAAGGCAAATTGTAGTCTCCAGTGAGATACTATATCATTAAACTTTTGTGCATCTACTACTTGGAATCTAAGGACATGAAATGAGATTCATAAAGTTGCACAGAGGACTCATGCCGTGTTGACTGGGCCAGTGCTACTCAATCCAAACATAAAATATTTAAAATTCTAAGGCTGTATAACATGATTTCATGAAGTCATTTAATATATGAAGTAGGCTCTTTTGAGATAAAATGTGGCCCAGTAAAAATTGGGCATAGACCTTATCTAGTCCCGGAGTAATGGCAGAGTTACATTATCTCATAATGGGACCTACTGTAGCACTTAATAAAACATCGTATTACGAGTCAAGACCAATGAACAATTTAATGTCTTTACAAGTCACTTGGCTAAGACAAAGGCATAGTAGTCTGGCAGGTGACAATGATGATAGCAGTGATGTGAAATGCGTGGCAGAGCAGAGTCCCCTGGAGAGATGTTGGATGGGAGAAAGAGCTCCTTGTCAGGAAAGGAACACTTAGGAAAACTTCACAAGCCTTGTGGAGAAAAGGGAGGGTGCATCAATCCACTTTTCTACTACTAGTACAAAATACCTGGCATCTATAATTAGGAAGAGGAGAGGTTTATTTGACTCATGGTTTGAGAAGGCTCCCTCCATGGTCAGCAAGGTAGGGGCATCATGGCAGAAGGACAGAGTGGAGCAAAGGTGCTCCATTCACAGCACTGTGAGGTAGTGCAGTGGGGCAGCACCAGAGCGGGCGGGCTGAGGGAGAGACACAGCACGGAACATCCTGCCTCTGGGACCCACAGAGACACACCCAGAAGTGTGCTTTGCTCACTCCCTGAAGCTCTTCAGTCAGGTGTATGGACAACCCAGTTGAACTGCCACAGAGGGAGGAAAAATGGAAAAGCAGAGCCAGACTTAGTTAAAATAAAATGTCATGGAGATTAAAAGTGAAACAGTGGGTTGAGGAGGTAGCTTGGTGGTCTAAGTGCCTGCCTGGCAAACACAAGGACCCTGGTTCTTGCTCTACCAGCCCCACACCAAGCTGGCCACCCAAACAGGGCATGGTGGTGCAGACCTGTAATCCCAGCTCTGGGAAGGCTGAGATAGGAGGAACCCTACAAGTCTGAGCTGTGCAGTAAGACCCTGTGCCAAATAAATACAGAAATAAAAAATTTAAATAAATAAATAAAAGTGAGAATAGACTCTTTGGAGTCCATGTTCTTTGTTTCCTTCTGATTGAGAGTTGTGAAGACACTGAGATGATAAAACTTAAAAGACTGAACTTACTCCAGAAATACTGAATTCTTAGTAAGTGAAAAACCCTGAAACTGGGTGATAGCACAGAGGCAAGACCTTCGTCACCTGGGAGCCTGCAGCTCAGCAGCACTGCTCTCTTGTTCTTCCCTCGAGCTCGTGCCTCAGTGAGTCCTGCCTCTGCAGCAGGGCTGTGCTGTCTTCTTTCTGCCTTTGGGACAAGAATGAGCTCAGCAGTAGAGGATTCAAGGCTGCACACAGCAAGCTTTCTAGGCTTTGATTCTAGAATTCTTGAATTTAATCGCTTGCTCAAGCAGGTATTCTAGACTGGCTCCCACAGCTGGGTTTGAGATAGGTTACATGGGGCAGATGTTTACCTCTGTCAGCTCTGTACATGACAGCACTTATGCAGAAAGGCTGGGCTGGACTCCCATCTAGAAAGTGTCCGGCGCTCATCACTTTGGCTTCAATTGGGTTTGAAGTGTTGTGAAGGAATCCTCTTGTTTGTACTTTGAGCTGGCTGGTTTGTATTGTAACTGTATCTGCTTTCCTACATCTCTGTTTGACACTTGGTTGACCTCTGCTTGCCTTCAACTTGCTAAAAAGAAACATATCTAATACCATCCACCCTGTGATAAGAGTGAGAGAAAGCACTGAGCAGACTCTTTAGAAGGACTGATAGTTGTGAGAGCCACACGACTAGGAAGGACACCCTCTGTGGACTTGTCACTCGTGGGTGGGAACAGTCACAGGGCCCAGGGTTTAGAGCTTTGGACAGAGTTCTAGCCTTGACTCTGCTAATTGCTGGTGCAACTCATTTACCAGGAGGAAAAGTGCAATGTAATTGCTTTGTCTGTAAGTCTGTTTCAAATCATGACGATTTTCTGCCTGGGGCGTGACAGCCTGAGCTCCATCCCTGGACCAGTCATTAGAAAGCAGTCTCTAAGAGCATCTTGGTTCTCAGCCCCACCTTCTGCTGGCCATCATGGACCTTTGTCTCCACCTCTGTTCTCCTTCCCCTGCCTTCCCATAAACTATCTTGATGATCACCAGAACACCGCTTAGTTGCTCTAGGACTACATTTTAAAAACTTTCCATCATGCCAGGGTCAAAAATAAATGAGAGAAAAACTAAGCACACATCCTATTTTCTATTAGTGCATATTAGCTATATCTAAAGTGGGTTTCACTGTGGCAGGTTTGTAAAACTTTTCTCCTCTCTTTTGTGCCCTTAAGTCTTCCTTTCCTCCTCTCTACTAGTGACTTTTTAGTACTTTTAAAAAATTTTTTAGCTTTCAGTACATTTTTGAAAAATACTAACTTTGCTGATTTTGCTTGTTTCTAATGGGTTAAAAGACTCAATTTTACTCAGTTTGCATACAAAATGAGATTAAAGAAATAGCTTAGAGTTTAGGAAATAAAACCCGGATAGTTTATGCAGTGGCTTCAGCGTGTGTGCCATAACCCTAAATCAGTGGACAAACTGACAAGCTTGAGGGCTCTCAAAGGTGGTTTTATGCCTGAAGAGCCTAAGCCGGCTGATCAGTAAGGGCTCTGGAGGAGGGGCATTTGAGCAGGAGAGAAAACGCAGGACTGCAGAGAGCCAGAGGAGGCTGTGCAGATTTCTCCAGCGGGTGGACTAGGGAGGGACACACGCAACCTCTGCGGGGGAAGGCCCTCAGTGACGTCACTGGGTTCCTACCAGGTGCTCTGAGCACTGAGCGTCCACTCTGGTCACTTTATCCAGGCGCCCAATGGCACATGCTGTCCCTGGGCTCCAGGGACACACGTTTTACTTTGAGTTCTGACTTCTCCCCGGCACAACGGGCTTCTCTCCACCTTCTTATATTTCAACATGGTCATCCTAAAAGGCATCTGAAGTCACATTTTAAACCTTAGTTATTGTTATTCAATTTTTCTTGAACACTTGTCTACCTACCTTTGCCCATAAATCTCCTATAATAGGCCATTATATCATCACTCTTCCTTTGAAGATAGTTTGTACCTCCAATTTGAGGTATTGGCCCCAAATTTGAGGTACCGTTTCATACTTATAATTTATCAGCAATTAGTGAGATTTGTAGTGCAAAGCCTGCATTATGCATCCATTTCTCTGGCTGTGTCTGCTGCTGTGTCTCTCGTCCAAATCACATGTTATGCTGGCTGGTTTAAGGCATCAGTTCCCTTGTACCCACTTTGCTCTCACCTCCTTTCCCGTATAACCACCAAATTATGTTAAAACACAGATCAGTTTACATCATTCCTCTGTTTAAAGCCTGTTGACATAGTCCTGAAAATGCCAAAAATAAGCTCCAAGCTCTTTCCAGTGCCTCCAGGTTCTTCCAGGGATCTGGCCCTTGCTTACCTCCCCGTCTTCACTTCCCAGAACTCCCTGGAACTCACAAGCATCTCGGCTCATGCATTTGTTCAACAGCTGTTTATCATAGTCTTTTCTGGTGCTGAGCTCTCTGTGAGGCTGCTGCCAAGATAGATCAGAGAACAAAGCACACAAATGTTTTTGCACTCCTAGAGTTCAACTTGTTGCACGGGAAAATGGACCACAAAACATAAACGAAAGAATTCAGTTCTTTGGTAGATTAGCAAATGATAAGGGCAATGGAAAAAGAAAGTTGATTTGGGTAAAAAACGATCCACGCTAAAGTGGACTGCAGTAGTAATGGTCAAGGCATGGTGCAGGGCAGTGGTGAGATTTGGACAAAGTTGAAATAGGGGAGAGTATGGTGCAGAGGCACTCAAACAGACAGTGGGGAGAAGGGACAGTGTTCAGAGCAGAGGCCCTGCTGGAAGGATACGTCTCTGTGTAAAAACACCGAGGGGGCCAGGGACCTGAGGGCGCTAATCCTAGGTCCTAGGTCCTCATGAGGATTTGAGCATTAACTGTAAGATGGGCAGTCACGGAGGGAGACTGCATGGAAAAGTACCGTGACTGGATTAGCATTTAAGAAAGAGCCCTGGAGAGAGTGGTACATCTCTGTAATTCCTGCACTTTGAGAGACTGAGAGGGACATTTTGAGCTTTAGTGCAGCCTGGACAATTTAGTGACTTAGCAAGACCCCCATTGGAAAATAAAAACAAACTAGGGCTAGGAGTATACCCCAGTGCAAGGCTCTGGGTTCAACCGCTGGTCAGACACACACACACACACACACACACACACACACACACACACACACACACCCTGGAGTTGGGTGTAGAGCACTTGTGGTTGACTCTTTTCTGGCATGTATGAAGTTCTGGTTCAATCCCTCATTTGACCCCCCAGAAAGGACCCCTGGGCTTCTGTGTTGAGCATGGCCTATTGAGAGGCAAGGACCCATCAGGAGGATTACAGAGTGTATTGCCATTGTAGGGTTAGGTAGATCTCCAGGGTACAAAATGTAAGGAGGACCATGCAAGTGATCCAGAGACTAGGCGACTCCTCATCTGAATCTTGCAGAGGGTAGCCCTGTTGAATCACCCTGTGTAGGACTCTAGGCTAAAGCAGAGGAATGACTAGACAAAATCTAATCTCAATCTGTTAGGAAAGTAGAATCATGGTTTCCTGCTAGATTAGATTTGGGGAGGGGGGGAGAAATGGAGGCATGGAGGATGGTAGCAAGATTTTGGCCTGAGAAAGCACAGAGTTGCCATAAGCTAGAGATGGAAAGGCTGCAGGCAACAGATTCCCAGTAGGGGAGGACAGGTGAGGAGTTTCAATTGATTCTGAGATGGGAAACCTAAGATTTAATATGACAGACATCAGGTTGAGAATGCTGAGGAGAGAGGGGTACGGAAGGCTGGAGTTGCTGGTAAATGACGGCCACAGTCTCCAACACACACACACATCTTACCGATTCGCCTCAGCACTGTCCTTCTTGTGTCCCCTGAGTCAAACGCTTATCTTGCCTGTGCTCCTATGCATCCCACACTGTCCTCTTATGGCTCCAATATCAGCGGATTTTGGAGGAAGGATCTTTCCCAATAGCCCAGCCGTTGTCAGCCCTTCTTTCTTTCTCATTCTGTTTTCTTCACTATGTCATTTCTGAGACACTATTTATTTACTGTCTTGCTTATTGTCTGTGTAGCCTATGAGAATAGCAATTTCATAAGAACTTGAATTGTGTGTGTCTTGTTTACCCTTAGTATTCGCAGGGCCTAGTGGAACTCCTGGATACCCAACACATTTTTATTGAATGAATAAATGAATTTAAGTCAATATTTTGTTATCCAAAAGGGAAAGAATTCATAAGAATTTGACAAATTAGAAAAACTTTAAATTAGTTTTTAGTATTGGGCAGCATAGCATATTTGTTGTGGAGATCCAGTGATTTTTTTCTGATAGAGTTCTATCATGGAATGAAAATCATTTATGTGCCTGAAATTCATCAGGAAGGAATAAAAATCTGGGTGAACAACTCTCACTCTCTCCATTTTCTCAGTGTGTGTGTGTGTGTGTGTGTGTGTGTGTGTGTGTGTGTGTCTGTGTATACTGGGATTGAACTTGAGGCCGTTACATGGAACCACATCCCCCACTCTAGTTTTACTTTTGTATTTTGAGACAGAGCCTTACCAAGTTGCTAAGTTTTCTAGGTTAGGTGGAAACTTTTGATCCTTCTGCATCAGCCTCCTATCATTCTGGGATTCCGTACATACATGTGCCACCATGCCCTGCTTATCTTTTTTTCTTTTTTTGAGACAGTGTCTCACTATGCAGTTCAGGCTGGCCTTGATCTCACTTTTGTAGCCCACTCTAGTCTCAAACTCACACTGATCCTCCTGCCTCAGCCTCCCAAGTGCTGGGATTACAGGCATGTGCTACCACAGCCCAGTTCGCTTGTCTTTTTAATAGTATCATTCACCTAAAAAATCTGTGAATATGTGAACTGTGGGCAGCACATTTTCAGATTCTGTTATTAAAAATTAAATCCAAATTCTATCTTTTTTTTTTTCAAAACCAGGGATTGAACTCAGATCCTTGCATTTCCCAGGCAAGCACTTATTCTACTGAGCTATCTCCTCAGTTCCTACCTTTTTTCCTTTTTTTAAAGCTGGCTCAGGCTATCTTAAGTGTGGTGCTGAGGACTGAACCACTGTTCCCTGTATCTGACTGGGATTTCCCCAGCAGGTGCTTAGACCACTGAGCCAACCTGAAAGCCCTAAGTGCAAATTCTTGTAGGACCATGCAGTTCATCAAATATGATGTTAAACTACATTTTTTTCTGAGATGCTAATACGTTCCAATATGCCTCCCCAAGTTGCCAAAAGGAACGTTAAGGTCATTGTGAATATACAGTTGAGAAACACAGCCAGTAATCACAGTCTAATACATGTCTTTATGGATTGAGAGGTGAACTAGTTTTTGATTCAACAAAAACTGAGTTCCAACTCTGGGTCTAATGTCTCAAAGCTGTGTAACCTTAAGCAAACCATCTGATTTGTCATGATATTTTTTATTTTAAAAATTGAATTATTTTTAAAAACGTAATTAGGAGAATTGGCAAATATGAATGTTAATGTGCTTGGTAGATACCAGGTACTCAGATATTACTTGGGTGACAATCATGTTACAACATTCCAGCAGTTTTCAGTTGTGTGAAATTATTTCCTAAAAATAGGAATCCTGTAAGTATATAACCACTTTGGTTATATAAAAACTACATAAAAATGCCCACTGAGTTCGTTTCAATGCTTTAGCTGCAAGGGCAAGATCACATAGTTAAACTGATAGGTGCAAGGAAGACAGTGCATGCAGGGTGAGAGTATGCGGCCCAGGCTCCCGGCGATCTCCCATCTTTTCACATCCCTTATTGCTTGGTGCTAGCTTGGACCCTTGGTTCTGAATCTCTTTTTTTTTGTTTTTTTTGGTGGGACTGGGGTTTTGAGGTTCTGAATCTTAACGTTCCAAGATTACTGTGCTAATTCTAAAAATCACATCTGCCTATAGTTTGAGGGATAGCCCCAGCCTAGAAAATGTCTATTCCATTTGATGCTGTCTCTTTGTTGGATTGTGTACCTGGGACCAAACACACCCCAGGCCAGGGGGAGTAAAATTGCTATGAATGTTTTAGATTTACCATTTTCTTCTGGGGTGGGGAGGAGCCCATGGCCATATGACCCCCTAACACTGAACAAAAATAGTGTTCTGTTAGCAAGGAGGAGGAGAGGGAGGAAATGGTTGTGGTATAGGTAACCAGCAGTGTTTTTCACACCATCCTCATCTTTTTGGAAGGGAGGAGGGAGTTCGTGGTTATGAACAAGTCAGAACAAAAGGATGTCACGATGGTTGAAAGATTGGAAATTGTTTTCTGGTTGGGCATTGACCATATTTATATTTTTGTTTTTTTAAAAATGTCATTGCTCATATCACCGAAATGCATGAGGAGAACATGAGAGGCCCATTATTGGAGAAATAGCTTAATCACTCTTGTTTGTGTTTGTTAGTCTTTAGAAAAACCTGTTTTAAATGAAGTCTTTACTGAATGGACATAAAAACAAGATGTTCATTTAAGAAAAGAGAACATTTAATCTAGACAACAGCAACTAAGGAGGAAGTGGGTTGGGAAACAAATGCATTAGAAGATATGGCAAAGAGAATTAAAGAGGTTTTTTTTTTTTTTTTTTTTTTTTTTTCAGAGTAACTAGAGTGGAAAAAAGCAGGCAGAGAGATTGTTCTGTGATGTTTCCTATTACCTGATGCCATTTTTCTGTACTTTAGATACTAGTCTCTGATTCTCTCAGCAGTACTTCATTTCATATCTGAAGAAAAGCTTATGTTTTATTTGTTTGAAGTTTTAATAGTGTTTTAATCATTGCATAGGATCACGCAATGCCTGAAGCACATTGGCTGGAAAATGATTTATAAATAAAATTATTGTTATTATTGTTATCTTTATCTCTTGTAACAATATTCATTATATTAAGATTTTATCTAGGCTAGAAATAGTTCGACATATGTGATTATATGTAATCAGTTTATTATTATTATTATTATTATTATTATTTTTGCCTTTTTTTTTTAAACCTCATTGCTTGCACTCAGCTTTGTTCTTATCAGGAAACAAACTATTGTTTATAACTTGTGAGAGATTCTGGTTTGCTTTGAAGAGTAATTCTTTGCAGGTTTCAACAAGAGCTTTCTGCTTGTAGGACTGGGATCCAAAGCAACTCCTTGTTCCCAGTGGATACAGATTGATAATATACAGCCACTCAGGGCAGCCCATGCAGACTGAACTGCTGGAATGCTCTTACAAAGCCTTGGGTCTTGAGTGTTTTTAGTGGACAACTGTATGATTAGTAAGAACTATTCAGGATGCACAGGTTATTTTGATAGAGTACAGCTTTATGAATATTAAAAGTGTCTGAGTCCAGAAGGAGTGGCTCCCTTGTGAAGCTGTGAAGTCCCCATCCTTCCTGGGGCCACTCATTGGTGTGCATCGAGGACCTGACTCCCAGGGTGGTGTTTGCTGGCCTCTTCGTGGCTTCCCTTCCTGCCACAGTGTTCCTACGCAGCTGGAAGCGCCTTCCTCTGTCTATTTGCTTGTGTAATGAGATTGCTCATGGTGGCTTTCCTGTAGTGGCCTTCAAGGGCAAGCTCAGCATATTTCCACACATTACGAAGACTATCCAGATATGTATCGGCCTTAACAATAAAGGGTAGTAGTTGTCTGCAGGTTTTAGCTGGTTGAGCTTTCAGGATTAGAGGTTCCTCTTCAGGAGATCATGGTTTACATATCTGATTCTCTTTGTAGGTCAAAACGTTTCCTTTTTCTCTTGATATAGAAGCTGAGCTCCATGACTTAAAGTTTTACTAGAAAGTTATAGTAACTAAAAGCACTATTATTGAGGTCACACTCTGTGTTTTCTCTGACTGGGAGGTGAGCTTGTAAATAAATGCTGTCAGTCTCAGAATTGACCAGATACGAGCAACAGGAGTGCTCAAGGATTCCGGGTCACAAAACTGCAATCTATGGTGGCAGACCACTAAGAGATGTGCAGTGTGGGAGGGGTGGGTTAGGTGCCACTTGGCATGCCCAGGAAGTCTGTGGCCAAATGCTGTGCAGACTCCCAGTTTAAGAGCAGAAATATCAGTGAGTTCTGAGATTGGTACAATCATTAGTAAAACAAAGGCAGGTGCATTTGTCACTGTCGATGTCCCAAACTCCACTGCAATCCAACTTTCTCGTTGACCTTGGCATCTTCACACAGTTGGACTCCCCTTTGAGTTCCAGAGACTGGAGGATGTCTATTTAATAAGAAAGCATTTATTTATTTCAGTAATATTTATTTATTTATTTGCATTTTTTAGGAAGGGCATACAGGGTGTTGTTCAGGGTCTCACTACTAGATCAGACTAGTAGTGATTCTCCTGTTTACAGCCTCCCAAGCATTAGGATTATAGGTTTGCACCACCATGCCCAGTCTCAATTTGCCATCTCAGTGTGCCCCAGGGGCAGGAACAGCATAACAGGCCCACGGATCGAACCCCTGGCCCCTGTGCCAGCTTGCAGGTGCGTTAATCCACTGAGCTATTTGGCTGGCCCCTATTTTATTACTATTAAACAGTCTTAGAATTCAGCTAGTTGTAATTACTTTAAAAACTTAAAACTTCTAATTTTGAATTTTAAAATTATGAAATTAGTTATAATTTTGTCAAATTATTAAAAGGACTGTAAATATATTTTAAATTTCAGCAAAGTAGCTTGTCTCCTGGATAGGTAAGAAAAACAATTCTAGCGAGGGCTTTGTTACGCTTGCATTTGCTTAGTCTATATAAGACATGGTGAGCTAAATTCTATGAGTTCCTGAGGTCCTAATCTCTGTGACATCTGTCCTCTTGCAAGGTTGGTGTTGTCTGAGGGACTCTCAAAAGATTCGTGGCATACCACACATCCATCTTCTTTTGTGACTCTTCCTTCTCAGGTTGAACTGAAAGACAGCAACTGCCCAGTGCTGCTGCTTGAAGTGTTTGCTTCCAAGCCAGGTGATTGTTCCTGTTTTCCAGTTGAGGATAGGTGTGCAAACAAGGCACGAGTTTGTGCTGAGTGGTACACAAAAGCTGACATACAGGAGATGTGTCCTGGGCAGGGAAGTGGCCCGGGGAGCCACCCCTCTACCGTGGGCAGTTTCCTCTCCACAAACCTGCTATATTAAGTTCTTCGTCCTCTCCTACTTGATAGATGGGGAACGTGAGCAACAGACCAACAGTCTCTTCCACTGGTGCACCCCCATGACATAGATCCTAGAGCTCCTGTAAAGGATTATGCATTGTAAATTTAGTAATACAAGGAAAGGTCAGGTACAAATTTAAAATGTGGTTCAAGCTTGATTTTTAGTATGTTCAGGAAGTTTCCTGGGCCATGGGGAAATTTTTTCCACTTATACTTATTTTAATCTAAAGTTTAGCTGTGAGTTCTATGATTGTGTTCTATGACTTCATGTTTTACTTTCCTAGTTGAGCTACAAAGATGACTTGCAATCTATTTTGAACGGATGTTTTGTCACCTAATTTTTACTATTTGTTACAAAACTATGACTGTAGGATTCTGTGGAGAAATATTTAAGTCGTTTTTACCTAAGTTTGACAAGCTCCTGTTTGGAATATTGTTTTGCAACTACCACTCTGCTTTCAGGTAGAGTTAGGTCAATTTAATATTTTTTTTTTAATAAAAAATTGCATTTACTTAGAAGCATTCAGAATGTCAACAAAAATGTTGCAACATTTTTCTTTTTTCCTTCAATTACAGAGTGGTATTTAGTTAGCAGGACAACAATTATTTAATATAAGCTGCATAAGAGACAACTGAAGATGAAAAACTACCGTCCCCATGTACAACTAATTTGTGCTGTGCACCAACAAGAAGCTGCTTTAAATTTCCATGCCAGCTTACAACCTCCATACTGTACCAGGCAAGGTTAGTGGCTATTGAAAATACCATCAGGGCAGGGCTATCTAAAGACACGTTGGTAGCGTGTTACCTATACAGAGAAAAGACACTGTATAGTTTAAAAACAAGACTTACACATTTTTTTTTTCTTCAAAAGGAGTGAGTTGTCTACAGGGGGGTTAAATGCTTTATAGACAAGGGAAAAAAAAACTGTGCTAGAAACAATTTATTTATCATCATCCTCTTCATCCACTTTTCCTCTTCATCTTATTCCACTTCTCCATCCTCATATTCTTCTTCCTCCTCCTCTTCCTACTTTTTCTTTTTCTTGTTTTTTTCCCCCTTGCTGACTCTTTTTTTTTTTTTCTGCATCAGGTTTTCCTTCAGCCCGGTAGGCAGCGATGTCCTTTTCCTTCAATTTAGCAGCCTTCTTCTCATATAGTTGCTTATCTTCTGCTGCAGTATGATTCCACATTTCTCCAAGTTTCTTTGCAGCATCACCAGTGGAGAGGCCAGGATGTTCTCCTTTGATATTTGGGCAATACTCACAACAGAACAAGAAGAAGGCCGAAGGAGGCCTCTTGGGTGCATTGGGATCCTTGAATTTTTTTTTTTTTTTTCCATTTAATGATGAGCCTTGTCCACTTTTGCCATGTCTTCAAATTTTCCTTTTTCTTTAGCAGACATGGTCTTCCACCTCTCTGAGCCCTTCTTAGAAAACTCTAAGAAGTTAACGGAAGCATCTGGGTGCTTCTTCTTGTGCTTCTCTCAGCAAGTTTGCACAGAATGCATAGAATGGCATCTTGCCTCTCAGCTTCTTAGGCTCTCCTTTGCCCATGTTTACTTGTTTTCCTCAGAGAAGTAGAGTCGCCCAGTGCCTGTCAGGCTCTCACTTGCCCCAGCACCGTCTCTATGGAGCTCAGTGTCCTGCAGTGCCTGTCCTAATTTAATGTTTCGGTAACTTTCTAGTTGATTTGAAGAAAGAATTCCTCTTAATGAATTTATAGTTTTTAAAAACCAGTGCCAATAAAAAAAAAGTGCAGATTTGATGCCCCCTAAAGCAAAAAGGTAATTTCGTTTTTTCTTTTTTCTTTTTTCTTTTTTTTTTTTTTTGACACAGGGTCTTGCTATGCAGTTCAGGCTGGCCTTCAGCTCACTTTGGTAACCCAGGCTGGTCTTGAACTTGCACTGATCCTCCTGCCTCAGCCTCCCAAGTGCTAGGATTACAGGCATGCGCCACCATGCCTGGCTTCAAAAAGGTAATTTTGAAGTGGTAAGTGCAGATACTACATTTGATCTTAGGCAAAAGTCTAAGTGAGATACGGATGACTAAGCTTGCCAATTGTCAGTAATCTTTTAATTACCTTAAATGATTCCATATAATATCAATCATCACCTGCTTATTTTACAATGTAATATATATATATATATATATATATATATATATATATATATATATAGTCTTTTGGAGGGAAGATTTCACCAAGCAGTTCAGGCTGTGATCTAACTATGTGGTCCAGGTTGGCCTTGAAGTCACAGTGATCTTCCTGCCTCAGCTCCAGAGTGCTGTGATTATAAGCTGTGTGCTACTATGTCCAGGTTTAATTTTCTTGTTATTATTCCACATTATATTTTAATGTTTTGTAAGTGTGTTCTTTTCTCCCTTTTGATGCTAATGCCTGTGATATTCCTTTGATTTTCCCCCTTTAACAAACTCAGACTGGAGATGTGATGCTTCCTAATGCTGGCATTTCACATTGTCCTGGAAGTCTGATCACATTTTCAAAACTTGTTTTCCTCTTCAGTCTGAAGGAAACTGTTGGCTTGTCTGCACTTCTAGTAAGACTTAAGATAAATGAGATGCTTCATGTCTTGCTAGTCATTTAATACTTTCTAACTGGGTCTTGTGTGATTCATCATGTAAAATGAAGAAGAATTTTATTTTTTTCATTCAACATGTTTGATTTCAGTAATGAAAATATCTGCATGAATGAGTTGTGGAGTATTTTCAGAATCTCCATTTTCTGCCCTCAGTAATTATGTGTGTGTATCTTTTTATTTACTTGATTGAACAGTCTGTGGAGATCTTGAAAATCAGGTGAAGTGACAGAAATGGAGTAGTTTAAACATTGAAGAGTTAGAAATTTTCTTTGAAAGTTTTAAACCTATTCTTAGGGAGGAAAGGAAACTTTTTCATTCTGTCCCGTAAGACAGGGCTTCTTAGCCTTGGCTACGTCACATTTGGGTCACATAGTTCTCTTCTCAGAAGGCTGTCTGCACATGCTAAGAGTTTAGCAACATCCCCAGACTCTACCTGCATGCTGGGAGTACTTGTGACAACGAAAAATGTCTCCAGATCTCACCAAATGTCTCCTTAGAGTTGGAAGGTGAGGTCACCCACTTGAGAACCACTGCTCCTGAGCAACATCTAGCCTGAAAATCACTTGATTGTTGGGCCTCAAAGCACAGTACTCTGAAGTATTTAGCAGGCTGAGAACTTTGAAGGAAAGTAGGTTCGAAGGCCTCAGGAACAACTTCAGAAACAAAGTCTCTCTCTGACCTTCTCTTGCCCTCCTATTTCCTGTCTCTTTTTCTCCCCTGAAGCAAGTCACAGAAAACTGAGCTCCTCTTCTCCAAGGTGAGTCATAGAAACTAAAACTCTTCTTCCTCAAAGCTAGCAATAAACCCCAGAAATATGGTAACTTATCCAGCATTTCTGAGTAGGAGCTGGCCAGAAGGAAATTCTGATCTATTCTTATCTGATTCTAGGTCCTAAGACCCTCGTTCCAGAGGGGTGCTGCCCCATATGAAGGGAATGGAATACTCCACAGAGAGGCCTCAAAGACTCTGAACAGCCAGGCCCTGCTGGCTTGCCCTCCTCAATCTGTTACACAAGATCATACATTTTGGGTCCAATCACATTTTGACATGGCTGATCATTCTTCATGAAACCTAAAAATAAAAGTAGATCATTCCCCTTGGGTTTTTGGATCTTTATTTCTGAGGCCCTTACATCATATAACCCTTGATTAAATAAATTAGTATCCTTTTTTGTTCATTTGTCTTTTATTATAGTAGTTTTACCCGGGACCCTTATGAGGGGGAAAGAAATATCAGAACTTTGACCCTTACAACTGGAAGAGCCACGAGCTGCCTGCCTTGGTGGGTGTGTGGTGCTGGTTTCTCTTCCACCAGAAACAGAGAGAGGCGTCTTGAGTAGCGAGAACTGGGGATATGTGCACCTTGGAGCTGTTTTTGTTCCTTCAGATCCTGTCTCCTCGAGAGCGCCCTCCACTGGTCTTCTAGAAAGCATAGCAATTAAAACTAAAATGAAACAGTCAGGGAAGTAGTATACAGAGATTCACTTCCTGGCGTGGAGAGAAACGCTTCTGGCCTGGGTGAACGTTGGCCATGGAGAGGTAGCATGCCCTGCCCTTCATGGGTGTGTACTTGTGTCTCCTGCCTGCTCCTTCTGGCTCTCAGAGGAAGTGCTGAGGCCTTGCCCTGAGCACCAAGTACTCTTGCTGCTGGAAACATCTTGAAGAGTCTTTCATCCGAGCTCTGGCTCCTGCCCTTGCTGGCTACTTGCTCCAGGGCTGACGGTAATCCTTGGGTCTGGAGGTTCTTCTATGGGAAAGAATCCTGAAAGCAACTTGCTGGATTGGGAAAGCCTGGAAAACGGTTCCACAGATTAAAAAAAAAAAAAAAAAAATCAAGGCAACGAGAAGAACTTTGGGATAGTCCAGAGTTCTCTCTGCCTGAACAATTCTCATTCTTTTTCTCTCTGTCCTCCAAATCCTATACTGGGAGGTAGCAAACACGTGACTGTCCACAGGAGCCCTGGAACACGAGGGCAGGTGGGAAGGAGCTAAAAATCCTGAAGTGAGCTGTCAGTCTATTTTTCGAAGCTTCCCATTGAGATAGATGCGCTATCTCCGCTATCTCCGAGGCTTTATCTTCTAAGACAATGTTGACTAACAGCTTTTCTTTTATTTGCCTTTGTGTTCTAAAAGAATAACAAATAAGCTTAATTCTTCACAAAATCTTTAGCAAATGCCTTTTAATCCAACACAATGGTAGTTACTTTAAGAGGGCTGGCAAAGGGCTGCAGTGGTTTTCTATTTTTGTCCTGCGTACCCCCATGACTCAATCACATTTAATCTTGGCATGCACCAAGTCACATTAACTTTGTTTGCACAGAACTGATCTAGCTGCCTTTAGCTTTTCTGTTCTCTTTTTCATCTTCCCAGTAAGCCTTACAATTTAAATAACAGATTAAAAACATCCACACACAGGAGATTCATAGATACAGTTAGGCTTGCTCACTGTAACCTCTGGGATTTGATTCCACACCCCAGCTTACCCAAGCACAGGAAGAATTCCAGAGTGAAAGAGGTCTCAGAGAGGATGCCTGCCAAGGTCGGGATGATCAAGCCTCTGCATGCAGGAAGGTGAGGGTCTTCTTGCCCAGCCTGGTGTTGGAGAGGGAGCGTTCCCTAGTGATGAGAGCAATGTCGACTGTTCAGCTCTATCGAGGAAGGACAGTCCTCCACAGATTGGAGGTTGGGCACTCTCTGGTTATCATCTGGCCCATCAGACCGCAGTGTCAACCCTGAGTTTATTTTGCCCACTTTGTAGTCCCATCCTATTTAAAACAAAACAAAACAAAACACACACACACACACACACACACACACACACACACACATTTTTGGGGTTGCCAGATAGCTCAGTGGACTAAAGCACCTGCTTAGGCCAGTGCAGAGAATGGGGGTTCGATCCCCATGCCATGCTGGCCCTGCCTGCGAGACACACAGAGATGGTGAATGAAACTGGGCGTGGTGGCGCTCGCCTGTAATCCCAGTGCTTTGGAGGCTGAAAATAGGAGGATCATGGTAAGTCTGATCTATATAGTGAGACTCCGTAGACACCATAGGTTTTTATGTGCTGAATACATAAAAACCAAAACCAAAAACCAAAAACAAAAAGCAAAGCTTTGTTTTTTTTTCTTTTGTGGGGCTGAGGTTCAAACTCACAACCTTGTACTTGACACGCAGGCACTTGTGCCACAGAGCTATCTCCCTGGCCTCAGCAAAGCATTTTAGACCCAGAAAAAAGCTGGAAAGATCACACAGGCTTCTGGTTGATTTGCACCCAGTTTTCTTAATGCTGACCTTTTACACTGTCCTGGAAGTCTGAGCACATTTTTGAAACTTATTTTCCTCTTCATTCTGAAGGAAACTGTCAGCTTGATCTCAGTTCTAGTCAGACTTGAGATAAACAAGATGCTTCATGTTTTGCTAGTTATTTAATACTTTCTAACTGAGATTTGCATAATTCATCATGTAAAATTAAGAAGAAAGTTATTTTATTTAAATTTATTTTCAAGTAGGAGTGTATAAAAGTAAAATGAATTTCTTCATCATATGGGCAAGCAGAAAGTGGACTGTCCCTCGGGTACTTTGGAGCAATACTTGTAGGTGAGGCCATCCGTGTAATCTGAGAACCTATGTGATTTTCTTCTGTGTGATGTGAGCTGATGTATGTCAGGTCACCTTCTTTATGCCAAATATACATTGTTAAGACCAACAAGTGGGTGCAGGTATTAATAGAGCTCTCTAGAAAAATGAAATAAAAGATGTATTAGAATATAGCCATGGAGAGCTAGGTGAAGCTTTACCTAATGTGTGGTAAATGGTTGTTAAAAATAATACTGGTGTATCGGCATCTGTTGTAGGAAGCTGGGTGTCGTGTCCCACTCTTGTAACCCCAGCACTTGGAGGCTGAGGCAGGAGAGCTGCTGTGAGCTTGAGGTCAGGCTGAGCTACAGTCAGACTCTATCTCCAAAAGACAAAAAAAACCCAACCAAACAAAACAGAACAAAAAGATGCCTATTAGGATATGGAAAAATGAATAGCAAAGTATGTAGAGAATTGTAAATAACTATTTTACTAACAAAACAGAGTGATTAGAAGGAATCAGGAAACACTGCAGAAGTTCTCTTTGTCATGGGCAGTTTATTTATTTATCATCTTGAGGTGCAGGAAGGGACTCAGATAACAGGTGGCAGGACTAGAGGAATTATTTTTTTCAGCAAATTACACTGCTTTTTAGGACTGGATGCATTTGTGCTGCTAACTTGTTTTACTATAATCTGAATCCGTTCTTGATTTCAGATTGAGATGTTTTGGTTGCAGAGACACTTGGGTTGACCTTTAATGCCCTATGTGCCCTTTGTGCAGGGCATTGTCCTTCCTGTCCCTTCTGCTCTTCATCAGCCTCTCTACTCCTCTGTCTACCCACTGGAAGGTCCTGATTTAGTATTGCCCAGGAAAAACTAAAGATGAAATAAGATAGTGCTACTAAGAAGGAAAAGTAGAATGACAGATAGCCAGATTCAAATTTTCTCTGTAACACCATGACAGCAGTTCGTAAAATGATTATTTCATTCAATCTGAAATAGGACACTTAAATCAGTAGAAATGGTACACGGACACTAGTCACATGGCCTCCTGGCAGTAAACCTCGTCACACTCTAGGAGTATAACCAGTACACTAAAGACATGTGTCCTTTCCAAAGAAAAATAAAAACAGAACCTAGCTTATAATTTTTTTCGACAAAGCTTTCATTGATAAATAGACATTGCTTGGACATTTTTATTTCATTCGTATAATAAAATCACCACATAGCTCTTACTTATACAGAAGTCCATGCAGAAACAAAATATACTAAAACTTAGTATGATAGCTGTTCTGGTTCAAATTGAAATAGGGTTGGGCAGTGACTTATCAATTAGGGTTGGTCTACCTGAAACAGTTTGATTTCTCAAGTGGATGTTGATATCAAAGGATCAGATTGATCTTGACCTGGGTGACATTTACGCTGTCTACCAGCTCTGTTTTTGAAGTGTAAATCCAGGGCCACTACCTAGGGCCACTTGTCTACTTGAATCTCCCAGGGACTCATCTGCTGTAAAGCCAGCTTTTCTAGCACCGCGCTTCCTCCTCTGGTTCTTGGGAACTGGTCCTGGCCATTTCATCTGGGTCGTTGTGGTTATCATCACACTGCAGTTTGAATACTGGTGTTACTGGTTAGCCTGGGATAAATGTAAGTGTTGTAACCCTAATGAAGACTCAGGTCTCAGCTTGTCAGCTGGTGGGTAGTGGGGTTGCTTAACACAGCTCTTCAGTTCAAAGTGAAGGCGGGAGGGAGTGGAGATGGGAGATCGTAGATCATAGAGCAGATGCTTAGCCCAGAAATGCCAGAGCTGCTTAGCAGCAGGCAAACTTGCAGACACACGAATGCTGATGGAACTCAGCAACCTGTGTGCAGGGAAAGTCAAGCCAGCAGAGAGATTGGAGGAATCCGTCCAACTAATAAGAGGCTTATAGCTCTTTGGCAATTTAACTTGGGAGTTATTGCAAAGCCAGAGAGGTATTGGGCCCTTGGGATATTGGCAACATTGCTGGGAGTCTTCCACTGTTAAAAGCAAGGCTTGCCAGTGGGATTTTTCTTTTTTCCTTCAGGTGTTCAGTCTTGAGTTTTGCAGGAAAGGCCAAGACTTCTGGAAAGGCAGCACTAATACCATTGGGGTGCTAGGCTGTGCCGGCTGGTGGCTGCACACACTCTCCCGTGCAAATACCAATTGCTAGGATCTTTTCAATCTGGATAATCAAACTCATGCATGCACTGAGACCCAACCAGGCATCAAGAGTGACATCCTGCATCCCGAAGACTGACCCATGCTGGGTCTCCCTGCCTGACTCTGTGACCCAATGTGCTGAAAGGGTCCCATTCTGACTCTCTGACGTCCTTCACTCTGTTCTTGGCTAATGTCTTTGGAGTTCTGTTTGGAGAGCAGGCAGAGGTAACAGCCTCAAGTATTTGTGGTTTATTTGTGTACTTTTAGAACATACTAATTGAGTATACCTATTACATACAGTGTTCTGCAGAAATAGGAGATCAAGGCAGATCTACAGCACAGGAAAACTTTCGCCTCTCCACATTCTCAGCAATAAGCTTTACATTAAATTTCTTTAATAGGACTAACAATTAGGTTCAGATTTTATAGGGGTGAAATAAAATCAGACAACTCACTCTGATTTTAAACCTGAGAGGATGGATGGAGTGGAATGGTTCTAGCATAGCAATGGTCCCTGGGGCCCAACGCACACACTCTCCACCTACTACGTCTTGCCTCTTCCACTGTGTGTGTGTGTGTGTGTGTGTGTGTGTGTGTGCACGTGTGTGTGTGTGTTGCTGAGGATTGATCCTAGGGTCTTGAACACATTGGGCAAGTACTCTGCCTTGGAGTCATACCCCAAACTCTGTCTCTAAGGTTTTCAGTACATACCTTCCTTTCTTTCTTGCTATTACCTCAGAGCAGAAGCTTCTATTGTTCTTGTGAATATGTCATTATCAAAGCACTGAGGCCAAAGATACCCTTATCTGCAGTCTTTCCCTGCTGCGAGTCATTGTATTGTTTCTGGTTTACTTGTTGCACTAAATTAGCCTTTTCCTGAAAAACTAATGTCTTTTACATTGCCTCTTGGGATAACTATACATTTACTAGCAAGATATTCAGTATGTGAGCATGGTTGTTAAGAACGTGGACTCTGGAATCAGAAACAACTTAAAAATCCTACCTTTAATCCCATAAACGTTAGTTTTCTAGTCTTGAAACCGGGGATCAAGGCAGGTGTGGTGGCGCACACAGGTAAATTCCACCACTCTGGAGGCTGTGGTAGGACACTGCTGTGAGTTGAAGACCAGAATGGGCTGCATAGCAAGATCCCGTAGAACAGAAAAGGAAAGAAATTGGGATGGCATTTCTATCTCAGGTGACAATAAAAGGTGAGATGACACATATGGGAATTCTTAGACAATGGGTAGAAGCTCCATAAGTAGTATTTATAGTCAAACATGGTAGCACATACCTGTAATCCCAGCTACTTGGGAGGCTGAGAGAGGAACATTACAAATTTGAGGTTAACTGCACAACTTAGGGAAACCCCGTCTCAAAATAAATAAAACAGGGTAGGAATGTAAGTCATTGTAAAGTGACTGCCCAGTGTGTGCAAGCTTCTGGCTTTAATCCTCGGTACTGATGAAAAAAATATTATTAATAATAATTGTAGTCTGTAGCTCCAGTCCCGTTCTGCCTCTGACCATCTTCTCACCTTCATTTGCGTCGTTCACTCTGTGTGGAACGCCCTTTCTTCATGTCATCTCTACCTATGGCTGATCTCCAGGGGGACATGTCAGGGAGCCTTTTGTGATTGCTCCAGAGGACAAACACTTTCCACCCTTTCACTGACACCCCACGTGGCCATCTTCTGGGCATCTCCATTGCCCTAGCTTGTGCTCGGTGCACCTCTGGCTCTGCCCTGGCCTCACACCAGCACTGTGTGGGGCTGGGGCCCCTTGGCCACACAGTGGCTTCCTGATTTCTCTGCTCCTAGCACTGCACCTTGTGCTACACCACTTTGGAGTCGGTTTTTTTTTTTTTTTTTTCATTTGCCAGAAGGTTGATTGGATTTCTGGTGGTCCGGGAGAGGCATGGCAGGACAGCCGGTCCTTATGGCTCTATGGTAGTTTAGTGTGAGCTCCTTTTTTGGTAGCACCCCTGTCCCACAGACCATGACAGCTGCAGAAGTGACCAACTCTGGGTGGTCCTGGTTTTCAGGATTTCTTGGGCTATCCATAAAGTTATGGGCTTTCAGAACTGTGGGGAAGCTGGGAGAGACCTGGAAATTTCCAGTTTAGTTTCTTCATGTCTTAGGTAAGAAGAGAAGTCCCACTTCTTTTGAGAGACAGTCTCTAAAGCTTATCCCAGGTAGACTTGTCACCTGCGGTCCCAGAGCTTCCCACAACTTTGTGTGGCCCTCTGTTGATGCATGGTTCATTGGCTCTCACACCTATGTAGGCTCTCTGAAGACAGGTCAGTGGCTCATCTGTCTTCTCAGCTCTGGTGCCCAGCATCACCACTGAACGGACCCAAAAGAGGTGATGTGAAGGGGCTATTACTGGGCATCTCCTAACCCTAGGCCCATGATCACATCAGGGCACCAGGCTGCTCTGCCTGACCAAATGTCTGTGGCCCTCCCTCCAGTGATCTGTAAGAAATGTGGCTTGACGTTGGTCTCTGAAAGATTCAGTGGTGCTGTTTGAAAGTCTAAGAAAATGTTTTGAGCAGGAGAAATCACTTACCTCTGGCAAGAAAAAAAATTATGCAGAAATGTGATTACACAGATGACGCTGGTAGGTAGCAAAAGCCACATGAGACACCTACAGGTGTTCTAACAGTTTTTCCTTCCGAAATATCAGCTTTGTGGTACTAGCTTGCTAAGGGAAGCCTGGTCCCTTTGCTGTATCCAAAGGCGGTGGTTACAAGTGCTTTCAGGGCTAATGAAGGCTGTTGAAGTTGAGCTTCCGTTGGTGGTTAACCCCCTGCCTGCTTCAGGTTCCTGTGAGACACCTGACTGACACCGTGTGTGCCAACTTGCTGAAGTTCATGAATACCATGCCAGGCCTGTCTGCTAGGAGATACACAAGTGAATTAAAGAAAGAGCCAGTTCTCAATAAGTGGGTTTTACTCTTTTGTACAATTTATTTTTACTTTTGGTAGAGGGGATTACACCCAAGGTCTTTGCAGTAACTTATATACCCAGAACTTTTAGTATTTATTAGCTTTAACATTGTAATAAATGAAAGGTCTTGATTAAGTCATTAAACTTCTCAAGCTGGAGAAGTCACGGTCCTCTGTCCTCAGTCTTCCAGAACACTTGGATCACTTTGTAGCGCATATGTCACCACCCCCAGATCCAATTTATGTAATTTATGATTCAACTACAAGCTCAGATAAGGCCAACCCTGAAGAGCAAATGCTGAAGGTAAGCCCGACGCAGGCAGGCTTGCCCGTCCAAGCCGTGAAACAATACATAAAGTGCAGAAGGAAGGCACCCAAAATTTTAGCTATAGTGCTGTCTGCTTCTGAGAGTCGTGTGCTGCCGAGGTCTTTGTGTTTGTGAAGTGGTTGTCATCCTTGGTATCCGATATTCCTTTCTAAGCCCAGGGGTAGGACATGTTAGAATGAGAACTTCACAATGACCAGAGGCCACAGAATCATGGAAAAGAATTCTCTTGCCGTCCTAGTCAGATGTTGCAAATGACATACCTAAATGTTTCACAAGCTTCACATGAGACTAAGTGACCTGCTGAAACCATTCCTAGTTTAAAGATGAAATGAAGTTAGAGGTAAAGGAAGATTATATCAACAGCATTCCTCACAGAGCCAGAGGAAAAAGAAATTCTAAAATACACGTGGAGCCAAAAGAATCCCACAATAGCAAAAGCAGTATTGGGAAACAAGAGCAAAGCAGGAGGCAGCACAACCCCAGAGTTCAACTTATATGACAAAGCTACCATGATAAGAAGATCATGGTACAGGATCAGTGGGATAGAATGCGGGTGACCGAGACAACCCCAGGCACATCCAGCTATCTGATCTTTGGCACAGAGGCCAAAAACATGCATTGGGAGAGAGATAGTCTCTTTAATAAATGGTGCTGGGAAAGCAGGCTACGCTCATGTAGAAGATTAAATCTGGACTTGTATCTTTCACTATGCACTAAACTAAAATCAAAATGAATCAAAGATCTAAATGCTAAAGCAGGAACACTTAACCTGCTGGAAGATAAAATACATAAAACCCTTGAAGACACAGGCTTAGGCCAGGACTTTCTAAATAAAACCCTAGGGACATAAGAAAAAGCATCAGCAATCAAGAAATGGGATTATATCAAATTAAAGCTTTCACACAGCAAAGTAAATGAACAGCATGAAGAGACAACCTACAGAATGGGAAAAAAATTTGTCAGCTACTTCTCAGACAGAAGCCTAACAGCTAGAATATATAAAGACAGGGCCAGCCAAATAGCACAGTGGATTAAAGTGCCTGCAAGCAGGTGCAGGGGCCAGGGGTTTGATCCCCGGGCCTGCCCTGTCCCTGGTGCACCCCGAGGCAGCAACTGGGACTGGATGTGGTGGCGTGCACCTGGAATCCCAGCTCTTGGGCGGCTGTAAATAGACGGATCACTGCAAGTCCAGTCTAGTAGTGAAACCTTGGACACCCTGAACACTAAGTAAGTAAGTAAATAAATACATACATACATAAAATATATAAAGGAAATAAATCCAAAAAATGGGCAGCTGAAATGAATAAATACTTCTCAGATGAAGTAGAAATGGCCAATCATCACATGAAAACATGTTCAGCTTCTCTGGGTTTTAGAGAAGTGTGGAGTAAAACAGCCCTGGCTTCCATCTCACCCCAGAGAGAATGGCTATGATCAAGAAATCCAATAGCAAATGCTGGTGAAGCCACAGGGAAAAGGAATCTGTCTACGCTGTCAGTGGGGATGTAAACTAGTGCAGTCTTCTGGAACTCAGTATGGAGACTTCTTAGGAAAACAAAATTATAAATTCGACTTAGCCTGGCTGTTGCCTTTGTAGGTATCTGCCCAAGAGGTGGCCTTCATATCGCTACAACATATGCACACCATGTCTACAGCGGCACCATTCCTAACAGCTAAATCCTGGAAGCAGCCTCTATGGCCATTGACAGAGAAGTGGATAAAGAAAATGGGACTGCTACAAAATGAGCGTACTTCTCTGCCATGACATGATACATCTGAGTCATTTGTAAGAAGATAGGTGCGCCTTGAGACCATATTGGTAAATGAAGTGAGTCAGATACACAAACTCAGAATATAAATAAAGAACAAAATACAAGGAAGATCATGGGAGACATGGGGGTAGATCTTTTGCAAAAGGGAAGAGGGGTAACACATGGAGGTAGCAGGATTCAGGAGGAGTCAAGAATAAAAAGTGAATGGAAGTGCATTATGTTCAGGTACTGCTCATGTACTGCAGATGCATGCTGATTAAAAAAAAAAAAAAAAAAAAAAAAAGACAGACCTAGAGCAGAATAGCTTCCTGTTGCTTCAGTGATAAAAACCCTGGATGGAAGTCAGCCAGGTGGTTGCCAGGGGCAGCGGGGGAGGCACAGTCCCCAAAGTTTCCTATCTGTAAGGGGGCTACGGTCAGTGAGATGGCGCAAGCCTCTACTCCCAGCATCTGGGAGGAAGAGGGGGAGACTCCCGAGTTCAAGGCCAGCCTGGGCTGCTAGTAGGTGTGAGGCAGCCGAGGCTGGAGTGAGGCTCCATGCCGACACGAAAAAGTAAGTCTCAGCAAATTCCTCCCTGGACTGGGGCAGCTGGGGGAAGAGCTTACATGCGCTTCATGAGTCTGCCCCCTAGGACTATGGGGCTGAGAGCTGCAGGAGGGCCTCAGGTGGGAAGGCAGGCGTTCTCCCTGCCTCTGGGTGCAGAACGGCTTCTTGGGAGCACCTTGGTTTTTATTCTCAAGGCCTTTCATTATAGGACGAGGTGTACCCACACGGGATGGAGCTGCTTGTCCTTGCAGCCAGCACATGTGCCTGTGTGACAAGAGACCTGCACATCTGCATGGGACTTTAGCAAACTACTGGTAGCCATATCAGCACACAGAAGTGATAAGACTTGCTCAGGAAGGGCCTGAGAGAAAGCCTCTGTCTTCCTCCCTCCCCACTTCCCCGGCTGCCTTCCCATGCCTCCTCCTCAGACTCATCCCCATATTTTCAGGTCACTTCCTGCACCTGGGTCTTGGCTTTATTTCCTGGTTTTCTGCCTTGCTATCATTTTTCTCCCTTTTTTCCCCTCACTTCTTTGCCATGTCTGCCTCATGCAATGCCAGTCCTCCTCATGCGCCCCCCCCCCTTTTTTTTTCTTTTTTTTGGCGGAACCGGGGGTTGAACTCAGGCCCTAGTGCTTTCCAGGCAAGTGCTTACTCTACTGAGCTGTTTCCCCAGCCCCACCTCATGTCCTTTTGAAAAGACCTGCATCACGCTCCTTCTGCCCTCTCTGTGCCTGCCTCCAGCTCTCTTCACCCTCAGAGGCCAACAGTTCTTCCTTCTCTGTCCTGGAGCTCAGTGTTGGGACAAAACCCCAGAGATCTGGGTCTAGTTTCATGTTAGGAGAGACAACACTCCTGGACCTTTGTCCTTGGTCTCTCTCTGTCTCTGTCTCTGTCTCTGTCTCTGTCTCTGTCTCTGTCTCTCTGTTTTTGTCTCTGTCTCTGTGTCTCTGTCTCTCTCTCTCTCTCTCTCTCTCTCTCTTCCCTAGAGACTAAACTCCCCAGGCCAAGACTGAACTTACAACTCTCTTGCCTCAGCCTCCCACAATGCTGGATTCCAGCCAGGTGTTGCCATGCCTGGTTCCTCTTTAGGGCTGAAGAGCTTTCCCGCATCTTCCTGAGTCCCAGCCACAAGCCAGGCTCTAGGCTTCTGTGGGGCTTGGCCTGCCCTGGGATGAGGACCAGGAGAGACGCATTGTCAGGGGTCGCACCACACATGTGCAATCCTTTCAGTGAGGGTCATGAGACTTTCATGGTCATGCGATGTGAGCCGAGTCACTCCCCGGTCACACGGTAAAGATCAGGAGTTGCAAAAGGGGACCCTGAGCTACAAAGAAAGTGTTTTCAAAGAGCACCTGATGCCAGTTTTGCCTGTTGGAGATTCAGTGCTCATGGATTAAGGGCATGACCCAGGAAGACAGACACTGAAGGAGTAAGGGACGGCATCTTGAGAGACTAGAGCAGCTATCTCTCAGCAGACACAACTGGAAAAGTCTTGGAATCCTGCGAGGACATTTTCAGTTAGACTCCAGGAATAACCAGCTCGAAGCTACACAGCTACTGTGACCTGGGCCCAGCCTTGTGAAGCCTCATCTTCTGAGCCCCTCCTCCTCCCACTGCTTCAGTCTGTCTCCAGATAGACACAGGAGACTCATATCCTGGAGTCAGGGAAGAATTCCACTGGTAAATCCTTGGCTGTTTACTTCCCAGAGCTCAGATAGGCAGAAAAAGTGCAAGTCATTCCTTCAGCCCAGAGACCCATCACGGGGTGTTTAAAGCCTGGGGCTCCTTTTGAGGGACTCTAGTTCTATCTTCAGAGGCAGCATGACTTCTTAGGATCTTATCTTAACACGAGGTTTTGGAAGGTAAGGCTATCTATGCATGCTATTCAGCCAGACATTGCCTCACCCAGTAGTCTAGCACAGAATGTAAACAGCCATCAGTGAAAAAGTAACTGTTAATAAGCTCCCTTTTTTCCAGAATTATTATTTTCTTGATATTTTCCCACCAGGAAATTTTCTACTGAAGATTATGAGGGGCCCCAATAATAGTTTGTGTAGAATACACTACAACTTCCTCCTCCTCCTCTTCTTTCTTCTTCTTCTTCTTCTTCTTCTTCTTCTTCTTCTTCTTCTTCTTCTTC
>PVJA010026895.1:0-29154 GCA_004027025.1 Myocastor coypus | reverse complement strand
TTTCTGAGTATCAAATACCTTTGACTTAGCTTGTAAATGATATTTTCTGACCATCATTGATATTCTAATAACTTTCCATACAATGTGATATAGGCAGTTACACAATTTTGACACAGATATTTGGAAATTCAAGGAAATACAAAACTGTAGCCTGTCAAGAATATGGTTTTTGGCCCAGCCTCTTGTTTTCAAGAACTATAAATTTTTTTCTTGTTTCAGAACTTTTGTTTGTTTATTTTTATGGCCGGCTCAGCCTGCCCTGAGGGCAGGGCTGGGCAGCATGTGGGGCTGGGGATCGAACCGCGGTCCCTGCAGCCACCCAAGCTTTCCTAAGCAGGAGCCTTAGACCACTGAGCCATCCTGCAGGGCCCCTCCAAGACTGATTTTAGAAATAAATTCAAACTTCAGCTAATATAAAATCTATGCTAAAATGTCTTTGAACTTATAATGTCAAAAGCAAAACATACATTTCCCCTTTTCAAAGACAAATCCTTGGTGATTTAATAACAAACTGATTTTAATATACTATTTCCATTAATCTTAGCTAAGTCAAACATTTTCAGAGAAGTTTCCAAGATGATCCTTAGTGATATTAATTACTAACTAAAATCAAGAAAGTTACACATTGCCATTATTCTGTTGAAATATTTTTCCATTATCTTAATATTAGTTCACACTGCCAGTATTACTACTGCTTTAATTTTTTCTTTTTTAAAAAAAATTTTGGGGGCTGGGGAGATAGCTCCGAGGCACAAGTGCCTGCTGAGCAAGTGCAAGGTCATGAGTTCGAACCCTGGTCCCACCAAAAAAATGAAAAATAAAAAAAATTTTTAAGCCGGGCGTGGTGGCGCACGCCTGTAATCCCAGCACTCGGGAGGCTGAGGCGGGAGGATCGGCGAGAGTTCAAGACCAGCCTGGGCTACAAAACTGAGCTCAAGGCCAGCCTGAACTGTACAGCGAGACCCTGTCTCAAAAAGACAAAAAAAAAAAAAAAAAAAAAAAAAAAAAAAAAAAAAAAAAAAAAAAAAAAAAAAAAAAAAAAAAAAAAAAAAAATATATATATATATATATATATATATATATATATATATATATATTTATTTATTTATTTGGTACAGAGTCTCACTATGCAGTTTGGACTCATAGTGAGCCTCCTGTCTCAGCCTCCCCAGCACTGGAATTGGAGGCATGCATCACCACACCCAGTTTCAGTATCCAGGTTGGCATGCCTGGGGTTCTGGGGCCAGCACAGCATGTGGTACTAGGGATGGAACCCAGGTCCTTGCATTTACCAGACAGGCACTTAGACCACCGAGCTATCTACCCAGCCCAACTGTTTTAAATTTTCAAGAGGCCTATTTTAGACAAATTATTAGAAAGTAAGAAATATACAAGCATTAGGCTATAGCCTAAATTGAATACTTATCAAGCACTGGCTGGGTAGTTAGCAAGAGAAAGACTTTGATTAGGGATGTCTCTATTTGCATTGGGCAATCATTTCACAATGGATGACTACAGACTTCCAAGCTTGGGGAAAAATGCTCATGTGATTAGATGACTCACAACCAAGCGTTTTAGTCAAATTAAATTCGTAGCAGCACAGTATTTATAAATTAATATGGACAAAAGGGATGCATTGGTATGTAGGAAAATCTCTGAAGATAAAAGCTAAGAGATGAAATTAAACCCCCTGGGATACTGGGTGATATCACTGTATCCTATGATTCTGGTAACAATGGCTACAGCAAACAGGACATAATAATTCAGTCTTATATTAAATTAATTTTGTCTGGGATCTGAAAAGTTAGCTGTCAAACCTCCTCTGAGTAGTATTTTATAGCAATATGAATGTGAATTATCCTTAATTACAGTCTACACATATTACAAAATAACAGACTCTTGCTAAATTCTCTTTTGGGTATTGCAAGGTGTTTAGAAAGTCTAACCTGTCTTTCCAAATGTGCTGCTAATGCTATCATATTATTCCAAAAGAAATATTCTTACCTCATCTATTCCTAAAATTGGAAATTTTAGATGATGGCACCAAAGGGAGAGAGAACACAGACCATGGGTTACTTGATGACCCTGAGTGATGGCTCCTCCCTCGGGGGCTTGCCTGGCATTTTCCTCCCCAGATCTTTTTGCATCCTGGTGGTTTCCCGTTAGAAATCCGAGGATCTCTCTGCTTCTCAATGCAGCTTCCTCAAGGTCTGTCACTTAGAAAAAATGTCCTTCATTTCATTTGCTTCTTCAGGGCCTGGCAACACATCTCCTAGACTCAGTGGGTGACATGAATGTCTCCATAAAAGACTAGCCATAGTCTGCCTATGCAAGGAGAACCAAACTGGGAAAAAAACGGTATTTCTAAAGTTGATGTATGTTGGGGGTAGGGGTGGTGTGTACTTACTGAATTTATAGATACTATTGGGTATGTATTTATGTTTTGTGGACAGAATTAAATATGGCTGTTAGGGATTTTTGTTTACCAGCTGATTTTTAAAAAAATTTAAAGAAAAGAGTGTATTTTATTAGTATATCATTTACAGTATACAATGATTACATTCAACATAGGGAGTTGGTATATGTGTATATCTTAATTCTTTTTTAAAACCCCTTCTCTTCCCCTCCCAAAAAGGGTATGAATTGAGGTGATTATGTATCAAAATGCACCAAACTCCAGGTATCTGTTTGCTTTAAGCTTGTAGATATAAACCAGCTTTCTACCGGTATGCCACACACTTGCCTGCTGAATGCATGCTAGTGAGTGAAAGATCAAAAGGAAATTGCAGAAATCATTCAGAAGTCACTGTGACTTGCCTCCCCTTTCTTTTCTTAAAATTAAGTTTTGGGATACATTCTAGGCATCCCAACATTAAAAAAAAAAAAATTAACAATCATATTCATTACAGGGAACTTGCACTTGTACAAGATATATCTTGATTCTTTTCCCTACGAGTTGATTTCTTTTTTTCTTTTTTTTCATGGTACCTGGGATGGAACGCCGAACCTTGTACTTACCAGGCAGGCACTGATACTGCTGAGCTATATCCCCAGACCTACCAGTTGATTTCTTAAAATCTGACTTCTTACCTTTTTCCTTCCCAATATAGTGGCTGCCCACGAGCAGTAGCTGTGCCTCTAGTTCTTTCAGATCACTCAGGGCTTCGTCATACATGACATATGCCCCTTGCTGGTCCTGGGTGTGGATGTAGCCAGCTCCCAGGCTGTAGTAATCGTCCTGGTTCTCTGTTTCTGAGAACTCCATGAACTGAGTGTTGTGGACCTGAGGAAAGAAAATCAAGCCCAGAATGTACTTGAAAATGAAAAGGTATATTTTTCCAGCCTAAACGAACCAGGCAGCAGATTTCTCAAGCACAGTGGACTGTCAACACAAAGCTAATATTCTAAATGTACATATAAAAAAGTGCACACAGAAAAATGTATGGCAGAGAATAGTGGTAATATTATTAATTATTTGGTGGTATTATTATTGTTATTATTTTATTTAAAGCCTCGGTTATTTGTGTTATGGCCAGTTCAGCCTGACCTGGGGGTGGGGCCAGCACAGCATGTGGTGCCAGGGATCAATCAGTGGTCCCTGCTCTTGCCTAAACTTTCCTAGGCAGGTACTTTAGACCACTGAGCCATCTCTCTGGCCCAGTAATATTATTATATATTAATTAATATTATTAATTATCTGAGCAGATAATCAGTTGATGAGTTTGTTTCTCTGATGAAAGGAGACGCGCAGCTGATAGAGCCTCCCGATGCAGGCAGTCTCTGGAGTCAAGAGTGCCGACTCCAGTTCTAACTGCCGGGATTTCACCTAGGGGAGCTGCTTGGCTACAGTTAGCTCCCATTCCTCAGCCCTCACATGGGGACAGTGCAAACACACATCACAACAGTTGTGGGGTGTATGTGACACAACACAGGCAACCTACTTGGGATCAGAAACATTGGCTATTAAAAAATCCATGTCTATCTGGAGTCTGAGAATGAGACCTTACAGGGTATAATTTTTCGCAGATATGATCAAATTGAGATAAGCGTCTCACAAGTGAGGGAAATTTGGGAGCACACTTAGGGATGAGACAAGTAGATACGAGCTGCATGATGCAACTGTAGGTCCACAAGTGACACGGGCTGGGAAGGACTGCCAGCCACTATCATAAGCTCAGAGGAAAGGAGAGATCTCCTCTAGAACCTTCAGACACGGGGCCAGCGGACACCCGGGCTTCGCATGCAGCCTTCAGCTCTGGGAGAAGAGTAAATCTGTGGTACTCTTACACGACAGCCCCCGGAATGACTCCCAGGAAGGGGCACTTCAGTCGGGTTATTTTTCTTGGATTCCTGAGAGTTTACTGCCTCCTAAGAATTGTTATGCTAATAATTCTCAATCCCTCCAGCGCCCGGTGACCCTCTTCACCGCTCTTCCCATGCTCCGAGCTCTCTCTCCTCTTGCCTTTCTTCCCCAAGGCATTGCCCTTGCTTTGAGTCCCATTCCTGCCTCCTCAGGAGCATCCCCTGCCTGCCTTTGTTCATCTTCCCCATAGCCACCAAAACAAGCTCACATTCCTCCTGCTTAAAAACATCCTCTGCGCTTCCCTAGAATCTGTCCTCTCTGTCCTGTTCTAACTGCTCAAGATGTAATCTAAGCTGTCTGTCTCCATTTCCTCCCCTCCCACACCTCAGCCCAGTCTCCTCCAGCCCCTGGCCCCATCCAACCACCTAAACGTTTCTCCCGAGAGACTGACCCTTGCTCTGTCTCCAACAGACATCCTCTCAGGATTGCCTGATACAGGTCAGTACTGTCGGATTTTTAACTCACACCTCACTCTGTTCCCTGGGTGCCAGGGACTCCACGTTCTCCTGAATCTTACAAGCTTTCTAGCCAGTCCTTCTCTGCAGTTTGAGGTCTAGCTCATCCATGAAGTCACTACATGATGGCCACTCTCAAGACGCATCCCTAGGGCTTCATCTTTTCCACCTATATTCCTTCTTCAGGCAATGACATACATTTTTATCACTTTCTCAGTTTATATCTGAAATTGCAGACCTTGTAGAGCTCCAGACCCACATATCCAACACATTGTTTGCCATGTGTTCCTAGGCATTTCAAAGGCCGCTCAAATTTAATGCAATCAGACAATACAATCTGAAGACCTAGGCCATCTCCAACCTCTTTTAAAAAATGGCACTATCATCCACCCACTTGCTTGAGTCGTTGACGTCTCTCTGCCCCAGCCCGTTTGTCCAGTCTATCACTGGTTTGTCCAACCTATCCTGCTGGTTTGACTTATCTCTCAAATCCATGCCACCCCAGCCCAAGCTGTGATTATCTTTCACAAGTACCAGCCTAGGAATTTCCAGGATGAGCTAGTGTGTTAATTGGTCTATTCATGTCCCCTCTGGCCTGGGCTTTCCTTCTTCCTCATGTTACTCCCTGCTGGTGGAGGAGTTTTTAGAAAGCAGTTCTGATTATGTCATTGTCCTCTGCCCTTTAATTTTCCTGGATGGTTTCCCACTACTCACAAATTAAAGCAAAACTCCTTAATGAGGCCTACAGAATCTGGCCATGTCTATCACTCGGTGCTTTGCTGGTGATAGGGCTTTTGCCCGCCAGAGTGCTTTTGCCCATGTGTGGGGATGTTTGGTTGTCCCAGCTTAGGGGGCGGTGCTACTGAGAGGTGCTACTGAGAGGTGCTCTACGGCAGTGGGTGGGGGCCAGGTATGCCGCTAGATATCCCATAATGCACAGGACAGCTCAAAGAAACACTGATCAGACCCCAGGCCTCAAGACAGAGAACCCCTGAGCTGCTTCCACTTTGCGTCACCTTCAACCTGGCTTGCTATGCTCCTGCTGTTGACGTCTCCCTGTGGTTTCTTCCGGGGTCCACGCTCTCTCTAGGCACAGATCCTTTGCACAGGCTGTCCCTGATCTGTGGAAAGGCCTCCTTCTCCTCTCTGCCTGTTCAGGGTCTCTTTATCTTCCAACCTCAGCTCAAACTTCGTTTTCTTCTTTCTTTCTTTCTTTCTTTCTTTCTTTCTTTCTTTCTTTCTTTCTTTCTTTCTTTTCTTTCTTTCTTTCTTTCCTTTCTTTCTCTCTCTCTCTCTCTCTCTCTCTGTCTCTCTCTCTCTCCCTCCTTTCTTTCTTTCTTTCTTTCTTTCTTTTTTTTATGTATTTGGTACAGGTTCTACAGGATCTATAGGGTCTCACTACACAGATTGAACTCGTACTGAGTCTCCTTTTTTCAGCCTCCCAAGTGCTGGGATTCTAGGCATGTACCTCCACGCCCAGTCTCCATTGCCAGCTCAGTGTGCCCGGGGATGGGGCTGGCACGGCATGCTGGGGATCGAACCTCAGCTGCTGTGCTCTGCCTAAGCAGGTGCTTTAATCTGCTGAGCTATCTGACTCAAGCATCATTTTCCTAAGAGCACCTTCTACCTTTCTGCTACCCTTACAATGCTGAATCAATCTATGACCTCCCCTGTCTCTGTCTCTGTCTCTGTCTCTGTCTCTCTCGCTATGTTTCTTGATGTTACTGTTTTACACTTCTTTGTATGACTTCTGACCAGTATTTACACACTGGTGTCACACCAGCCAAGCGGTGACAAATTGTCAGCATGAACACAACTGTAAAGATCACATTATTTTTTCAGAAGCACACCAAAGGCAAATTTCCACCTTTCAGCAAAAAAGTTGTTTGTAACATTAAAAGCTCTGTTACTGTGTTTCTCTTTCAAGACAAAAGACATACAACAGATGTAGTGGTGCACATCTGTAATGCCAGCACAAGGGAGGCTGAGGCAGGAGGATGAGTGTGAGTTCAAGGTCAGCCTGGGCGACAGAGTGAGTTCAATGTCAGCTTGAACTACATAGTGAGATCCTGTCTAAAAAAAAAAAAAAAAAAGCTAATGTGTGAGTTTTAGGTCCATATTCCGGGTTAATGCAGTACAGGCACTTTGAGATAAATAAGTTGATTTGGGGCTGCAGTTTGAGCCCTTGTCTCTAAAAGGTTCACCATCGTTGGCTTAATATATATATTCTAAAGGAGAATGATAGTGCCTGGGGTGGGAAGTGGTTCTTGGAAGGAAAAAAATAAAACATTATTCTCTCTATATAGCATAAGTACACACTATACATAAATAGGGCCTTTTTTTTTTTTTTTTTTCTTGAAACCAGGGATTGAACTCAGGACCTTGCATTTGCCAGTCAAGTACTTGTGCCCTTGAGCTATCTCCCCGACCCTGGCATCATTGCTTTGGAGGAGGGTTATGTGGAAAAAGTGTCTAAAGAGAATATCTATAGGGGGTTATAATGAATTGAATGTTAAGAAACATTACCCAGCTCTTTATTCTGTATATACATTAGTACACTAAAATGCATATAACATGAAACCTACCATCGTAATTACTTCAAGTTTACATTTCTTTTTTTTTTTTTTTTTTTTATGTATTTGGTACAAGGATCATCTATTTCCACAACTATTTTTAATCTTGAAAAACTGCAATCTGTGCCCACCAAGCAACAATTCTACCACCACCCCACCCCTGGCCCTGGCAATCACCATTCTACTTTCTATCTCTATGAGCGTGACTACCCTCTGCCCCTCATTGTTATGGTTTAGATCTAAAGTGCTCCCTGAGGCCTTGTGTGTGTGGAACTCAACTGGATTACTGACTTGCTGTTAGGGCAAAGGCTGTGATCAGAAGAGGCAGGTATAGGAGGTCATCGGGAAGAGTGTGCCTCCCCTCAGGCCTTCCCTCCACCTCCTCTTCCTCTTTGCTACTTCTGATCACCATGAGGTGAGAAGCTTGTCCTCCAACACACACACACACACACACACACACACACACACCACACTATTTGCTTTGTCTTTTTTTTTTTTTTGAAACAGGGTCTAACTCTGTAGTTTAACTGGCTTTGAGCTCACTTTGTGGCCCAGGTTAGTCTCAAACTCACAGAGATCCTCTTGCTTCCACCTCCCAAACACCGGGCTTATGTGTGTGTGGCACGTTGCTGGCTTGACTTGAATTCTGTCTTGGTTAGTTTTCTCTCACTGATGGGACTAAAATATCCAACACCCAGAATTAAGGAAGGAAAAGTTTACTCAGCTCACAGTGTGTGGAGGTTTCAGTCCGCACTTGGCTGGCTCCAAGGCAGGGTGGCATGGCACAGGACAACAGTTCAAGGCGGCAGATTGTTTGCCTGCCTTCCGCCCACACCATTTCCATGCTCTCTTCTTCTACAAGCTCAGGATGTTTACCCAGTGAGGACCCTGGCCCCTGCTGCGTCACTTGGTGAAACTTCTCAAGTTGACACAATGCATCAACCCTTATAGAATTCAAGGATTGTGGAATGAAAACAGGAGCCAAAATAAACATCTCCACCTTTAAGTTGTGGGTGTCAAATGCTGTGATCCCCTGGGGAAGGACATGAATGGGAACATGCGCTGTTTATCCTTTATGATTGGCTTGTTTCATACTTGGCCTAATGCTCTCAAGGTTCACTCCTATTCTAGCACATGCCAACATTTCATTCTGGTTTAAAGCTCAATTAGATTTTGTAGTTCCCAAAGATCACCTTATGTTTGTTCATTCATTTTCTGATGGACACTTAATTGCTTCCACTCTCTGGCTACTGTGCATAATGCTGCTATGTACACAGGTGCGAAAATCTCTGTTGAATCTTTGCTTTTAGTTCCTTTGGATATATAACCAGGAGAGTTGCAGAACCATATGGTAATTCTTTTTTTTTTTTTTCCATCTTTTTGAGACAGGATATCACTGTACAACTCAGGCTGGCCTTGAGCTCACTTTGTAGCCCAGGCTGGTCTCAAACTTACAATAATCCTCTTGCCTCAGCCTCCCAAGTGCTAGGATCATAGGCATGCACCGCCACACCCAGCCTGGTAATTTTTATTTGACTTTTTTCAGGAAATTCCATACTGTTTTCCATAAGAGCTGCAGCATTTTACATTCCTTGTAAGAATGTACAGAGATTCCAATTTCTCCACACCCTGGTTAACATTTATTATCATCAGAGCTTTTTGCAATATATATATATATATTAAGAAAAATAATCCATATTTCTTAATTGTTATTCATGAGTCATCTAAACTATAGGACACATATTTCTAAAGTTTCATCCCACATCTATGCATTATTATAAAAACTTTTCTTTTTTTTTTTGGTCTTTTTGAGACAGGGTCTTGTTATGCAGTTCAGGCTGGCCTTGAGCTCACTTTTGTAGCCCAGGCTGGTCTTGAACTAGCACTGATCCTCCTGCCTCAGCCTCCCGAGTGCTGGGATTGCAGGCATGCACCACCACACCCGGCATAAAAACTTTTCTTAGTGATCAGTTTTTGAGTAGGATATATGGAATTTATAATTTCAAGCATATTATGGTTCTCCATAGACCTATCTCTTGTGTTGTGGATGTAGCATTGTCTGTTCTATGAATACAGGGCCCCTCTGGAACTTTCACACATGGCAGACTGTCCTTGGCTTAGATGGTTGGTTTAATAATTAACATCAAAAATGTAAGTGGAGTCACTTCAGTTTCATTGTTCTGCAATTGCTTTATAAAGTTCTAGAGTATTGATTATTCATGTGGAAATGTAACAACTTCCCTCTAAATAAAAGTGTGAGGGCTGGGAAGATAGCTCAGTAGAATAAGTACTTGCCTGGTAAGTGCAAGGTTCTGAGTTCAATCCCAGGTACCACACCAAAAAAAAAGTGAGCATGTCTAAGTAACAGCTGTCATTCATAGTATTTCATCAGGAGGGTATTTCACAGTTAAACATTCCTCTAGAAGATTGCAATTTTTGTTTTGCTGTCATTTGGGGAGATGGAGATACTGGGAACTGAACTCACAACCTCAAGTTTACTTGGCAAGCACTGTGCTACTGAGCTATATCCCTGGCCTCTTGCTTTTTTGCTGTGGGTTTTTTTTTTTTTTTTTTTTTTTTTTTTTTTTTTTTTTTTTTTTTTTTTTTTGTCTTTTTGAGATGGTCTCGCTGTACAGTTCAGGCTGGCCTTGAGCTCAGTTTGGTAGGCCAGGCTGGTCTCGAACTCTCACCAATCCTCCTGCCTTAGCCTCCCAAGTGCTGGGATTACAGGCGTGTGCCACCACGCCCAGCTTTTGCTGTGTTTTAAACATCACTTAAGACTATATTATCAAATCTGGTCAAATGATATATATGCATCTTAGTGTCAATAGAAAACAAAAAAGATGCTGAGAAAATGACATGGTGTGACAACAGTTAACAGTTTTTTTTTTTTAAGCTCATAATCTACCATGCTGTCTTTTATTGACCTTTCTTTCATTGAAGGAAAAAGAAACGATAATTTAATGTGCTATACTTTATCCACTCTGCTGGAAAGGACCTTCCCTCTGCCTTGTACAGGGGGCTTTTGTAAGATTTTGAAGAAATAGCTACTGAATTGAGTTCTGAAGCTAAAGGAGTGCAGGACTGCCAAGAGGCTGACTCCAATGTCATCTTCTACCTAAACAGTCGTTTTCCCTCTCTCTATCTGTGCATCCTTGTCCAAACCCTTATAAAGAACTATATATGTATTCTCCTTTTGTTAAACGTTATTCTCTTTGCCTCCCTTGTTTCAGGTCTCTGGAATGTTCACCTTCATCTACAGAAGATGCATTTTGAAGGCCAGATGGCCAAGTTCTTCATGTAGTATTGTGGTTCAATCCGTATGTTTTCTTATTTAAAACTTTTTTTCCATGGTCATGTGGAAGACCCTCCTTCCAAAGGTCTTGTGGTCTAGAGATCTGATCCTTCAATGTTTTGTTTGGAGGAGAGGCGAGAAGGGGAGGGAGATAATTATCTGTCTGAGTAAGAACCAGCATGATCATTGGAATGATTCATGTGTTTTTAAGCCTGAAAATTAACTGATGCCAAAATAACTATTTGCTACAAAGAGTAACTACAGGAAAATTGGTGGCCCGTTGTGACTTTGCTCCACCATGGCCAATGCCAGTACTTGTCAGGGTGAATTGCAGGGATTTTGGCAGCAGCGAAAACTGCGCTCATCAGACAAGTTTACTTTCTCCTAAGTTATCTTGCATTAACTTAAGGAAATAGTTGAGCCTAAGAATCTGATCAAAATTGTTCAGTAAATGATTTAGTCATTTGGTTATAATTCTTATAAAAAATATCAAAGGTATTTTGTACTTTACTTTTCTTCCTAGACACTGAGTATAGTATTATTTATAGCTAATCATTCTGCATTTGAGCATTATGTTCTGCTTTGCAAAGCATTTTCAGCTATGGTTCTTTTGTAATCTCATAGCTGTTCTTTTGGGGACATTCTTTTGTCAAAAAAAACACCTTATAATTAACTGCTATGTGAAAGACACCCATCTAGCTCACTGTTTCCTCTTGTCTCGTGAGTATCCACCAGATTCTAACTCGCCCAACACATCTTCTCCCAATCGTAGCTCAAGATGGCAACCCTAAAATCCCAAATGCTCGTATCAAATTTTTAGTAGCAACCTCAACTTCTCTGACTAGAAATCATGTTAGCCATATCTTTAAAATTCAGTCACATACTACTTTATGATGACACTAAGTTCCTATGTGTCATTAGGTGCTTCTGTTCTTTTGTGAACATCATAGTGTGCTTCATCTACACAACCCTAAACAGTGTTGCTGACTCCTATGTGTGGAGTCTCCTGCTCCTAGACAACAAAACTTACATATCCTGGATACAGTAAGCAACTGTAGCACAGTGCCAAGCAATTTTTGTCTAAGTATATCTCCACAGATTTATTTTTACCAGTGTCTCCATAAAGACCTAAGTAATGAATTGCACTATGAGGTCACAATGAATGTGATGGCCCTAGGTGATAGGAACTTTGCAGCTGATAATGATAATTTTACAGGACCACTATTGTGTGTATAGGTGGTCACTGCTGGCTGGAAGGTGGTTATGTGGCACATGGCTGAACATTCAGAAGCTGACCATTTCCCACCAGGAAGTTTCTTAGCCATGTCATCTCTGTGTTAATTAATTCAATAAGCTCTTAAGGAGTCTCCCTGTGTCAGCCCTAAAATTTCTTCTGTCTGTTCACAGTACATAAGCATGAGTGTTAACATGTAAGTCAAATAATGTGATTCTTCTGCCCAAAACTTTCTAGAGTTCCTCTTTTCCCTCAGCCAAAGCTAAAGTTCTCACAGGCCAGATAACAACCTTCTGTAGGCTTACTGTGTAATGCTTTTCCCTTTATCTAAGGCAGTCATGGTGAACTTACTGCTGTTCCTGCCACAGTCCTGCCTCAGGGCCTTTGTACTGGTTCTCTCCTCCGCATTTTCCTCTGGTTGTGTGGCTTCCTTCCTGATTTCCCTCATGTCTTTACCCAAGTCGTGCTTCCTCCATAGACCATCCCTGTTTGCCCTACCCGCAACTACACCATTCCATCATCTACTTCTAGCACTTTCTATTGCCTTCTCCTACTTCATTTTTCTCCCCAGCACATCTAACTGTCTTCATTGGTCCACAAAGACCAGAGGATTATATCAGTGAACAAAATGGGCCTAAATTTCTGCCCTTGTGAGAATTCCCTGAGAGGGACAGATGATAAGTAAGTGACATATGTTGACTTTGGGGCATGTGGTACCAAAGTTTTCCCACACACCGCAGCCCTTTCGATTGTGTGGGACCTTGGACAGTGGGCTATGAATGGGTAATAAACAACCCCAAAGTTCAATACAAGAACACTAGCCGGGCGTGGTGGCGCACGCCTGTAATCCCAGCACTTGGGAGGCTGAGGCAGGAGGATCGATGCGAGTTCGAGACCAGCCTGGGCTACAAAAGTGAGCTCAAGGCCAGCCTCAACTGCATAGCGAGACCCTGTCTCCAAAAAAAAAAAAAAAAAAAAAAAAAAAAAAGAACACTAAAAATGGATTTCTTACTCATCTGGAGCCTACTGCAGGACTCAGTGCTCTCTACACTGCCACCCTCCGGCAGTGACTGGAGGTCCAGGACGTGGCCATGCATATTTGCCCACTTCAAGCTGTGCCTTCCACTGACAAGCGAAAGAGAATCAGAGGGGATGAGCCTGCTTCCAAGGGCTTTGGACTGACACTGGCACATGTCATTTCCACTCACAGCCCACTGTCACAAGATCCCATACAACCGCAAGGGCTGGGGTGTGTGGGAAAACGTTGGTACCACATACCACAGAGTTGGCATTTGTTGTTTACTTACTTATTGTTTCTTCCTTTCTGTCCAGGAACTCCCATAAGGGCAGGAATTTAGGCCAGTTTTGTTCACTGATATATTCCCCATGCCTACAATAGTTCCTGGTATTCTTATCTGAGGAATGAATGGATGAGCAGGTAAATGGGTAGATGAACAAGGAGCTCACAGCCTCTAGGAACAGATAAACCAACAGTCCAGCACAGCCACATGCCTTATAAGTATGAGGATGGAGTAGGCAAGCCATGGTGAGAGGCACTCACTATGCACTGAGATGCAAGAAGGCTCTCCCTAGAGGAGATATTTGATGGGCCTTGAAACTGAGTGGGCATTTACCTAAGAAAAGAAAGACGAGTGACAGAGGGGCCCAGAGGTGTCAGTAGCTCTGTCCATGTAGAGGAGGTCCAGGCCCCAAGCCATAAGATGGAAGTATAGAAATGGGGGGCGGGAATGAGAATGAGGCCCAGGATGTTGGCAGGGCTCAGACTGTGCTTGACCTTGTAAACGTCTCCAAGAAGCCTGGACTTCATCTTATGAGGACAGGAAATTCAGAAAGACTTCTAGCAAGGAAATAGCTATGATTACATTTGGGCAAAGATCCTGGAGCAACTGATGAAACAACAAAGAGAAACATTCTCCTGTTTAGAACTCTTTTCTGCTTCCTACCTGGCTTGGAGTGGGTCTCACACCTGACAGAGTTCCTAACTGCTCACCATCCTGGTCACTGTTCTCTGCAGCCTCATTACCTTCCATCCCCACAACAGCTTGTGTTAGTAGCACTCCCACCTTGCTGCATGGTGGGCACACCATGGGCCTCCAGGCTTCTGCAGCTGGGAAGCTCAGTGGACTTGTTCCCAGTGGACCTGTCTCCAGCTCTGCTGAGATCAGCACAGCAGATTAGCATCTGCATTTTCCTTTCCCTATGCAACAATAATCACACCACCCAGAACTGGACACGCTCGTGTCGGTGCTGACATGGCCAGCCTTGGGCAGACAGCTAAGCCACACAATCCTACCAAAGACAGAAGGCTACTGCTGCCTTACGGGCCTCACCCTGAAATAATAGCACTGTGTGGCTTTAAAGGTAATGTTATTCCTGTCATTTCTGTGATTAGAGAAAAGAAACATTGCACTACACTGAGAAACTCTTCCTACAATTAACATGGCAGGATGGGCTTTGTCATTCCTCTTGTCTTTTATTTCTACCCTTCCCCAACCCCTAGTCTAGCAAAACCAAATTGGATGAGGCCTATGGTAAAAAAAAAAAGATTTAAAAAGATCTATTAGCATAATAACATAGTACAGCTGTGGTAGAACCAATTTTAGTAAAAGAAAGATGTATTTGTTTTACATGTGTGTTTATCCAAAGTGTCTGAACTCCCCTCTAGCTCCACTGGGAGGTGCATTAACTGAGTTTGAGGAGGCAGGTCAAGACAGCTCTGAGAAGTTCAGAGAAGAAACCTGTCAGTGCCGAGGGGACAAGGGGCGGGGGGGGCTGCTTCATGGGAAGGAAGCCAAAATGAGAAGTCTGCCTAGGATATGGAGTGAAGGACTCCAGGAGATTGAGTGGGGAAAATAAAGTCTTTCTTAATACGCAGAGCTGAACTGCTCAGTATAGGAGCTTATAGCCCTATGTGGCCATTATGAGCTTGAAATGTGGCTTGTCTGAGTTGAAATACACTATCCATATAAAATACAAGTCATACCTGGTAGACTTAGTATAAAAGCAAGGATCTGAGCTGGCTGTGGTGGCATATGCCTGTAATATTAGCATATAAGAGGTAAAGCAAGAAGGTTGTGAGTTCAAGACCAGCCTTGGTTACCTAGTAAATCCAAGATCAGCTGGACTATGTTGTGAGATCCTGTCTCACAAAAGAAAAAAGAATGGATTGTGTACATGAGGACATGATATTTTGCATCAGTTAAGTGGGTTATACTCCTAAAATCAAGTTTGTATGTTTTCTTGAACTTTTTTATTTATTTTTTTTCAGAACTTTTGTTTCTTTATTTATTTATTTTTATGGCTGGCTCAGCCTGCCCTGAGGGCAGGTCTGGCACAGCATGTGGTGTGGGGGATCGAACCATGGTCCCTGCAGCCGCCTAAGCTTTCCTAAGCAGGTGCTTTAGACCACTAAGCCATCCTGCCGAGCCTCTCCTTGAACTTTGGACTCAGTGATCCTCTGGTTTTCAGTCTCCCAAGTGCTGGGATTACAGACACACGCCACTATGCCCTGCCTCATTTGTAGTCTCACTGAACCCCAGGGGTGGGGTGGGCAGGGCACACTGAGAATTGAGCCCTTGCCCTGCATCTGCCAAAGCAGGTGCTTTAACCTGCTGAGCTATCTGGCTGGCCCTCTCCTTGAGCTTCTAAAATGCAGCTACTAGAAAACTTTAGATTATGTATGTGGCTGGTATCACATTTCTACTGCATGGTACTGCTGGAGGTGGTGTGAATACAAACAATTGTTACCAGTAAGAGTTGACACTTTCCAGACACGAGAAGCCTACAATGTGACTTGGTTGGCAATTGCATAGGTTTCATCTATACATGTATTCACCTGTTATCTTTTAAGAAGATTACATTCATATGAAACTCTAACTTGAGGAATAACTTTTCTAGATGTTGAGATTAAAATACTACAGGAGCATTTATAACAGTCTGCTAAAATGCAAGCATCCTCAATTTTATTCCAATGAGAGAGATTTAATTTAAATTTTGTCTCATCAGTCTTTTGTTAGGTAGGGCTGGAATTTTAGACACTATAGAAAAATATGCTCAAAAGACATCAAATGCAGCAGGTAAATAGATTTCTAGAGTGAAACAGGCATTTTAATCAACTGAGCTACCTGGCAAGCCCCCTAAACGTTTGTGAAGGTTTTTTATTTTTTAATTTTTTTTTGCTGTCTCACACTGCTTTAGGGCAGGTCTCATGTCAAGATGGGGATCAAACTGTGGTCCCTGACACCTGAGTGACTTTGCCGAATCAAGTGCTTTAAGAAACAGCCATTTTCATTGTTTGTTTTGCATTCTGTTTGTTGTTTTTGAAGGCAGGGTCTTGCTCTATATGGCCTTAAATTTACTATATAGCTCTTCCTTGGACTCATAGAGGCCCTCCTGCCTCAACCTCCCTCACCACCATCACACTCATCCCAGTTCAAATTTTTCTATCTTTGTTCTTAGTCTTGTTGTTGTTGTTGTTGTTCCTCTTCCTCTTCCTCTCTGTACAGCATGAGGTCCTCTGGCCTGGATGGTCTAACACAAAGGGCCCTTTGCATTGACTCCATTCACTATAAAGTCCACAATCCCACAACTAAACTGTTCCCTTCCTGCTGCAATCTCCAGAGATGCTTTCAGCTGCTTTCTGCCTGCATCCTGCTCTCATGTGGACAGTGTCTCACTACGATCAGAAAGTCATTTTTTTTCTTTTGCTACAATTTTGTATAAGACGTTTTAAAAAAAAATTCCCACTATAGTGTTAATTGACTTCAGGTGCTAAGAAAAAGGTGTTTGGGGAGACAAACAAGAAGAGCAACTCGCGGGACTGGCTCACCTTGTGCTCTGCGGGAGTCCTGTGGACGTAGTGGTGAGCGGCTAGGCCTTGCGAGGTGCCCAAGCCTCCTTCCGCAATATTTGTCCAACGGCTGCCTTCCACGGTGGGGACCAATTCTCCAGCAGCCAAGGTAAGGCCTGAAGTATTGATCGTCAGAGTTCGCTCAACAGATCTGAAGTAGTTCAGAATTCCTAAGCAGATGCGCTGAAACACAGGCACAAGTGAATCAGGACTCCTTTGCTGTGTTCCTCCCTACCGAGTAAAACGTGTTGGGGTCTCAAGGGATGGGGTGTGTGTGTGTGAACCCAACAGTGAGAAAGGAGCCACCATCCTAGAGAGGGGCTGATTTCCAGTAAAAAGTAGAATGAAGAGCAAAAGCATAAAAATGTATTGCTGGGCTGGGGAGATAGCTCAGTGGTATAAGTGCCTGTCTGGTAAGCTCAAGGTCCTGAGTTTAATCTCCAGTACTAAATAAATAAATAAAATGTACTGCTCCTGAAAAACAGGAACATCCCCTTTCTAAATGATCAGACATTCTGGATATGTGAAACTAGTGTGCCAGACTAAATCATACCCGTAGCTCCCGCATTCGCAGGTGGCGCAGGCACAGAAAGGACAAGTGCGCCCCTCTCATCAAGGCATGGTTGCGGTCACTGGTCTCAGTACCATCACCCAAGCCCAGGAGTTGTACTGTTGCTTTGAAGTTGTACCTTTAGCAAGCAAGAGAAATGTAATAAATACCTTTCACTTCAAAGTAGTTTGGAAAATTCACATCAGATTCAAGTTCATTTATTTAACTTAAGGAAATTTCACAGTAGCTGTCCTTTGAAATGTACCAGAAAGAAATTACTCTATATGAATAAAACTAGAAATTTCTCTTAGAAATCACTCTTATTTAAAACACAGGCCTGGGGCAAAACATTCATTTAGTTGTCTGACCTGTGTTCTGTTAACTGTCATCTTGCTTTCATTCCAGTTTCACATATTTTTATTTTTTATGTATTTATCTTTTTTTTTTTTTTTTTTTTTTTTTTTTTTTTTTTTTTTTTTTTTTTTTTTCAGTACTGAGAATTGAACTCAGGACCTTGTGCTTGCCAGGCACAGGGTAGCTCTACTAAGCTACTTCCCCGGTCCCTTCAGATATTTTTAGATAACATGCATTAATCAATCACACATTTTCCCAACATTTATTTATTTATTTATGTTTTGCTTTTGTCTTTTTGAGACAGAGTTTTGCTGTGTAGTTCAGGCAAGACTTGAACTCACTTTGTAGCCCAGATTGGCCTCAAACTCACAGCCATCCTCCTGCCCTAGCCTCACAAGTGCTGGGATTACAGGCATGCACCACTATGTCTGACCTTCTAACCATTTTTTAAATCCAATTTCTTGAGTCACCAATAAAATAATTTTATACCCTGCATCTTTCCACTGCTTGACAGGGCCATCAGGTGCTGCAGCTTGGCTGAGACTTGATGCTAGGTCATTTTCATTTTGTTCCATCGAAAGGCCAGCATCCTTCATATTCTATTAAAAAGTTAATGTTAGTTCAGTTCTAAACATTTGCAATAGTATTAACAAAATCATGGTCGGGTCATTATAAAATTAAACATCATGAGCCATCGCACATTTAGATGCAATAGTAGAAGAACATCCTGATCCATGTCAGCCTGACATACAAACATTCTAGATTTCAACAGTAAATCAAAGGCTCAAGGTTTTTACCAGGCAAGTCTTTGGTTTTGTAGCAGTAAGCTCAGAGCCTTACACAGAGCTACATCCTTGGCCCTTTTTGAAGTTTGTATTTTCTTTTTTGAGACAGGTTCTCGCTAAATTGCACAGGCGAGGCTTAAACTGGCCCTCCTCTTGCCTCAGCCTGCCATCATGCTAGGAATACAGCTGTGTGACACCACACCAGCCACGCTTCAGGTGTTTATTTTCTGACAATATTCATAGCTTTTAAATAACATCCACCCTACTTCCTGTCTTTTTACATAATTCACTTTACAAGCAGTCAAGCATGTCTATTTTTCAAGAGTATACACATTGGAATCTCGAGCTGCTCTATTTCTAGTCTAGCCCTGTTCTACACCAACAGAGATCAATGGATTCAAAATCTACACATTGACTATATAGGACAACCTCTTTTTAGGCCACAGGCCTGTTTGCACACTTGTCAAGTGGTGTGACCATGGGAAATGACCCTAAGTTGGGTGCAGGACCGAATGGTGGAAGGTATGTAAAGCCTCTGGCTCAGGGCTTGGTGCCCAGCAAGAGTTCGGTGCTGAATAAGGAGCTCCTCTCTGTGAGCTCTGGTAGTTAGCCCTGTGGGATCTTTTGTAGAACTCATGGCTTATGCTTATCTCCCATTCTCATCTTTCCTGATGCTCAGAAAGATGTGACAAAGCCCCCAGGACCCCAGGAGAAACTGCAAAGGAGGTACTGCTACCTGGGCTTCTGCCCCCAGCCCCCAGAAGCTTCCTCTTAGGTGTCCTCACTTGTTCTGGACAGAACCCCCCTTCTCACAAGGTGTGCTCTGGCCCCCACAAAAGCCCTGACAGCCAACCATGGAGGTTGGAAGCCTCCTCTCTGTTTTCTCTGGTTACTTACGTTCTTGGAACTGCAACAAGTCCTTGTGGCAGAAATTGCTGGCTATTCCCAAAAGTTTTCTTTCTTGACAACGATTAAATACAGTATTATCTTGGCACCTGGCTACTCAGATAAAGACAACATTTCCAGTTGTCCCTATAGCAAGGTGTGTAGCTGTGTGACTAGTGACATGGCTTCTGGGACTACCCCAAAGTGGGCACTTCTCTGCCTCTAGTCTCTATCTTACTGCTTGTCCCACAGCCCCGAGGGTGATGATGACTGGCCCCCAGCTCAGACTGGAGTTAATCTTGAGTCAGAGGCCATGTTAGTTTCAATTCCAGGACAAACAGAGCCAAAGCTGTCTGCGAGCTCCATGGAATGAAGCTGCCACTCCAGCTCGGTGCCTCCCACTTGTGGATGTTACTCTGAAGGGCAGAGAGAGAAATGTCCAACTCCTTTAACTATCCGCCACTTTGTTTTAGCACAAGCAATAGCCAAATCTTACTGTCACTAACACAGTCCCCAACATTCTTTTTTTTTAAATTTTATTTATTTATTTCCTGTTTCAGAACCTTTGTTTGTTTATTCACTCATTTTTATGGCCGGCTCAGCCCGCCCCGAGGGCAGGGCTGGCACAGCATGTGGTGCCGGGGGTCGAACCACAGTCCCTCAAGCCGCCCAAGCTTTCCCAAGCAGGCGCTTTAGACCGCTGAGCCATCCCGCCAGGCCCCTAGTCCCCAACATTCTAAGACAGAGCAGTGGGGAAGGAAGAATGTTACAGGGATGTGGGGAAGGATAGGTGGGAGAGGATGGTGGTTATCAAGCGGTGACCCATTTTGCCTGTGAGGTGGGCTGCAGCAGTGTACATGTCAGTGTGCAGCCCTTGGACAGGAACAGACCCTGGAGGTGAGGTGGCGTGCTTTGGTTCTAGTGACACAATCATAAGATTACCATTTCCAAGTGAAGAACTTCTCTACTGGGAAACATATACTCTTTGAGAGGAGCTAAGCCTCAATAATTTTGGGTGTGAGGGGCTTTGTGGAGCCCCTGGCTTCCTAGGCCTGTGGTGCTCTTGGGCTGCAGCTGGCCCTGCACTGCAGCTCCCAGCAGGAAGGCTCAGAGCCACATCCTTTCTTACAGGACTGTGACTTTTTAGGCTGCTTCTAAAGTTACCTAGAATTACATAGGAAGGAACAGAAAGTGACGTCAAGTTATAGGGAAAAACACTTGAAGGACTGACTGAGCAAACCACAAAAGTGCTCCTGGAGCAGCAGATTGCCAGGAAGAGAGGAAGAGGGCAGAGACAAACAGACGAGGAGTGGGAGATGCCCCAGTATACTCCGGGAAACAGCCAACCACAGCCCACAAAAGGCAACTGCTCTGGAGATAGCAAAGCCAGTAGGAGTGCAAGCACATACAGGTAAGCAGCAAGGCTCTCCCCAAACTATAGCTCCCAAACCCTCAGGCCCACTTTTGCTCCTGGGGCAGGTAAGTCGTTTGATCTTTCCCCGGCCTGTGGCTGGGCCTTAGCCACCATGACCAGGTTCTTGAAAATTTGAGTTCTAAGATTTCCACTGATTTCCTGCTGGGAAGCTGGCAGAGGCAGCAGATAGGAAAGTGAGATGGGAGGAATAATTACAGGAAAAGTAAATGTATGCTGTTATATTCTCCTTCCCTAAAGCATCTCTACAATTTCTGTGTGCTTATCCATAGGGAGAGGAAAAGACTAGAATGATATACATGCTATATGTTAACAGCAGCATTACTTTAGGTGGAATAGTAATGGTTGACTTTTTATTCTCTTCCTTGTGCTTTTCTGTTTCCAAAGACAGATACATGTCACTATTATCATCAGAAAATGTTGGTTTTTGAAAGTAAATGTTCTGTTGTATTTGATGAGGAGAGCCAGGGAAAGGCATTTCATGCTTCCCCAGATCTCCTGCACATGGAAGCCATGTACAACATTCTTGTGGGAGCACACATCGAGCTGGTATTATCTCTGGAAACAGATGGGGGACAAGTGGCTGCTCCTTCCCTCTGGGTTGTGACCAGTGAGGGAGACACAGGAAGAGGTTCCACACTGCTTCCTGACTATGCAGCCCAGAAGTGATATTTTCTGTCACTTCACCACTCTTTCAGTGACCAATTGCATCCATACACTTCAAAATATAAGTGTCGTGAGGACAACAATATGCAGTGTCTCAACTATTGCAAATGTGCTACTAACATGTTTTGAAACTCTCATATTGTTATCTCTTATTAAAAGTAATAAAAATTAAAATAAAAAAATAAGTGTCAATAGTATGCCGCTTCTACATACATTATCTGAATAAACAGGTTCTTCTTGGGAAGAACATGACTAACTTGATCCAATAGAAAATCTCCAGAGATCTTGCTGTTCTCTCCTGTCTGGCCCAGAACACAGCTTAGAATTTTTTTTTCCTTTTTTTACAAACATGGTTTATTTATTTATATTATGGCTGGCTCACCTGCCCCGAGAGTGGGGCTGGCGCAGCATGTGGTACCGGGGATTGAACCTTGGTCCCTGCAGGTGCCTAAGCTTATCTAAGCAGGCCTTTTAGACCACTGAGCTATCTTGTAGGCCCCCACAGCTTAGTATTTTTAAACATTTTTCAAGAGACTATAAAAAATTTAAAGTTCAGCTTGACCAGAACTCTTTTTCTAGCTAAATGGCATCATTAACAATTATAACAAAAATAATATTTTTATTTATTTCCTAATCCTAGATCTTTTAAATTTTATTTTAAAGAGAAAAAAATTCAAAATAAGATAATACAGTAATAATGGTTAAAACATTATGTATTGTTATCTTTAAGTTAGTTACTTTGAGGGGCTGAGGAGATAGCTTCATGGCACAAGTGCCTGCCTGGCAAGTACAAGGTTGTGAGTTTGAACCCCGGTTCCACAAAAAAAAAATTTTTTAAATAATAAAAATTAGTTACTTTGAGGGGTCAGCAAGATAACTCAGCAGTCTAAAGCACCTACTTTGACAAGCTTAGACTGGCTCAGAAGACCATGGTTCAGTCTCTAACTCTCCATGTTTTGACAGCTCTGCCCATGGGGTGGGCTGAGTGGGCCAAAAAACAAAAAGAAATAAAAATAAATTAGTACTTTGAGTACAATACATAGGCATTTAATTATTCAAATAATACTAGTGCAAACCTCTTTTCAGTGAACTGAGAAATTAGTAGTATATCTTAACTATCATATATTATCTTTTCCTTAGTCAACGGCATTTGGATCGTTTACTGCAAATTGTGCTACAATAAACATGGGTAAAAATATATCGATATCGCTGTGGTACAATGTTTTTATTTCTTTTGAAAAGATACTCAGAAGGGGAATAGGTAGATAAAATATGACCTCCAATCCTAGTTTTTTGAATCTTCACACTGATTTCCACAGTGGTTGCACAAGTCTACACTTCCACCAATAATAGAGAAGAGTTCCTTTTCCCCCACAGCCCCACCAGCATTTGTTATTGGTTGATTTCTCAAGAACAGCCCTTTTTTTCTGGGTTGAGTTGGAATCTCAATGTTGTTTTAATTTGTATTCCTTGAATGGCCAGTGATGCTGAAGATTCTTTTTCTTTTTCCTGCAGTACCAGGGATTGAACTCAGGACCTCGTGCTTCACAGGCAAGTGCTTATTCTACTGAGCTATCTCCCCAGCCCCAATGCTGAAGATTCTTTCATAGATTTATTTGCTGTTTGTATTCATTTGAGAAGTGTGTGTTCATCTCAGATGCCCATTTTTGGAATAGACCACTCCCAATCTTTGAATAAAGAAATCTGAAATTAGAATTGTGTTAGAGAGAGTTCACCTGTCAATGCTAATGGTAAATAGCAACCTAACTGAAACTGTGAGAAATATCACAAGCATTGTCAGTGATCAGACGATGAGACACAGTGTTGAAGTGGAGGTAGGAAACCAGGGACTCCTGCAAGTTTCTGTTGGGGGAAGACAGCATGAGCACCTTGGCAAGAACTGTGGAAATGAGCTGGCTTATTCTGTGACCCAGAAAATCAACATCCAAGCCTCTACTCTAAAGGAACACAGATACAAGAAAGTGCAGCAAGCATGGCTTTTAATAGGTGAAAAATTGCCATGGGGGGGCACTGTGTACTTTGTGACGTAGAATAAAATGGCACACAGTCATTACCAAGCACAGTGGAATGTCCCTACTGCTGTAGGAAGAAAAATCACAGGATATCCACATGGTGTGATACATCATTTATATGGGAAACTAAGACGCAATTGTTATCTATGTTTAGTGTAATATAATATAATATAAATATCTCAGTCCCAGCCCCATTGCTAGCAACTGACCCCAGGGCTGTCACACTGAGCTATTCTCAGTCTTTTTTTTTGGAGACAGGGTCTGACTAAATCACTGAGTTGTCCAGGCAGGGCTCGAACTTGTGATTCTCCTCGTCTATATAGGCAACTAAACTGGATAGAAATTAATATATATTTAGAGAGAGATTAGACCTTCATGGAGGCCAGCACAAAATAGAGAGACCTCAGAACTGTGGCTGGAGGCAAGACTAGAGAGAGCCAGAAGGAGAACGGAGAGACAACAGCCGGCCTTGCAAGATGAATGGCAATTTAGGACTGCACTGTAATCAGGACCACCTGGCCCGCAAGTCTGGATCCCGATCAGGTCCGTAGGTGCAGAATGAGAGCCTGCGAACCTACCTGCCCCCTTTTCTCCCTTCCCCAAAATGTTTTGGTTCTTTCTGTGCACCCACACCCTCACTACTACTGGATCAATATTTACAAAGCGGCTATACTTGTAAGCCCACGAGTTTCTTGTACTTCTGTAGTGATTTTGCTGTCTAGATCACCGCTGATGAAGAGCCTAGGTGGCCAGCCAGCCATTCAGGAGCCCTCTTGGAAATTCAGGAGCTATTTTTCTCCCCTTCATTTCCAATAGAACTCCCCTAGCTTCCTCTTTTGTTTCATGATTCATTTCTCAATGTTGTAAGACCACAAACGGCACAATGGACATCGAACAGGCTGGCAGTTATAGTTTCCACATATCACTCCTGCCTGACTCCCCATGTATAAATTAATGAAATATCTGGAAGCAATGACATCATTCCTCTGAGGAGATGCAGTAGCAACCAGCATTGGGAGATATTATTATAGACAGCTGAGTTAGGTAGAAGTATTATAGGCAGTGAGACAGGGACAGGCCCTTGAGAGAGTCAGCGTAGAAGATGAGAACCATTATGACTGTGCCCAGAGGTACATCTGTTGGAGGCCATGCCTAAGATAAGGGTGGCATAACTCGGCCTGCCTGCCTCCCAAAGGAATAAGATAAGTGGTATTGCCTGGCCTAATAAAATCTAATAGAGAATAGTCACCTCAGTGGGTGAACAAGACTACTGGATCTAACCCTTCCTGAAAAGTTCCTTGCTCCTTCCATGTATACTTGCTACCTGACTTGCTTCCCCACCGGACTGACTACCTAAGCAGCTCAGTTGAGTATCGCTTGGTCCCACATTGTACTCACCTCATGATTCTGTTCAAACCTTGTGATTTTGCTCTACAAAACCTCCTCCAGTACTGACTAGTCAGTTCAGGGGACTAAGCACCTACTTAGGCAAGTGCAGGTACATGGGTTCAATCCCAGGCACCCCATGCCACACTGGGCCCACTCCTAGATGTGCTGAGCTGGCTACTGAGACCAAGTGAGGTGGTACACACCTATAATTCCAGTGCTGGGGAAGCTGAAAACAGGAGGATCACTACAAGTCCAAGCTGTGTAGTGAAACCCTGTATCAAAGACAGAACAAAACAAAACAAAACAAAAACCTTCCAGAAAGCGGGATCTATGACAATCCACTTGGGTCATGTTCCATCTGTCTCTGAAGTAATAAAACTTCCTACCCTTAACCTTCACTGTTTCTTAAAATTTATTCTTCAATTTTGGGGAACAGAAACTCAGCATATTAGACATCCAGCGGATTAAGAATTACATTTATTTCCCCTATATAATCAGAAGATCCTATATTAGTAGTTAAAGAGGAATTTAACTTTTTGGTTCTGCATGTGCTTTTTTTAAACTAGGGTGAGGAATGTGCTGGAACCCTTTGTATTGTCTTTGAAACTTCTCTGTAGCTCTCACAGTACAATTCATTTATTACTGCTATAGTTTAAGGTAAATTTGAAAGAATTCCTTAAGTAGAAAAAAATATGATAATTAGAGTGGAGAAAACAAGCAAACACATTAGCCAAATGAACAAAATTAACACAACCAGCAAAGTCACACTGATACCATGCTCCCCTGGCGTGATAGAATGACAAAGAGTATTTTGCCTCTATGGTGTTTTCCTTTGTATAAACCCAGAACCCCAGTGTAACAGAAGCATAGATAAACTCACATTACTTAATTAACTCTATAAGTTGGCAGGCCAGAACTCCTAAAACTGCTAAGGTCATGAGATATAAGGAAAAGCTGGGACACTATTGCAGACCAGAGGAATCTGGAGATGGGATCATTAAATGAAGCATGGAACCCTGTATAGCATCCTTGGCGGAAAGAGAACCATAAGGTGAAATCCAAGGCAAGTTGAGTTTTTCAGTTCATAGTAACATACCAGCGTTGCTTCTTTTAGTGTGACAAACATGCCCCAGTAACAAAAGATGTTACTATGAAAGAAACTGAGTGAACAGCATATGGGAACTCTTCGTATGACTTTGCAACTTTTCTGTACATATTAAACTTCAGAAAAATAAAATTTTTATTAAAAGCTATTAACCCTAGATGAAGGTTACTGGTGAACAGACAGAAGAGTCAACCGGAAGCTGCTCTGATGTTGGTGATTGACTAGTGAGTGATTTTGCTCTCTCATAGCTGTCCAAATGGACAGTGCTGAGGTTTGTTTGCCTTTAGGTGGCAGGCCCCTAGAAAGCTATTTGTCATAGGATATTAGCTGCCACTTGTGGACCTCAGAAGGAGAATGCTGAGCAGCAGACAGATGCCACATTTTGAACTTGACTGCCACCTGCTTGCACAATGATAGCAGCATAAGATTCCTGTGCACATTCCGCTAACTCTTCCCAGCTGCCACAGGCCTTACTCAATCCTCCTCTCATCTCTCCAGCCAGGAGCCTTCGGAATAGCAACATGCTACCACGGGGGCCCTCAGGAAGTATACAATGGTGGAAATCCCAGAAGAGGCCACAAATGATCACCCACAGGGAAATGTGAAGGAGAGTAGAATATATAGTTTTATAACCTCAAAGTTTCCATTCTTAAACTTAGTGCTATTTTCTCTCCTCTGTGTGGAAAACTCTCCTCTGGGCTGTTTTCCTGGCTGGCCCCACCTCATTCATTGAATTTCAGCTTAGATGCTACCCTGCCCCTCCCAAGGTGCATGGCCGCTCCTGTCCCAAGAAGCCTGTCTGTGCCCTGTCTACTTCCTGGTATAAAGGCAGCCTCTGAGTAACAATTGCTAAGTGATTGAGATGAGTATTAAGAGTATTTTATGTGTCAGTTTCTGTCTTCCTTATGCCCCCTGCCCCCACATCTGGAATCTGAAAATATACAGATATTCTAAGCCTCTTTATATTCTGTTTACCATAAATCACTTCAAAAATACCTAAAAATGCCCCCCCCTTTCTCTGTATCTCCCTCCCTCCGACTTTCCCTTTTTCCCTCTCTCTCTCTTTCTCAGAATCAGGCACTGTCCCCTGCATCCAACCTTTTCTTCACACCTCAAACTTCTATGTCTTACTCACTTGAAGACAAATGACACCATTCTCCCTCCTCCCGATTACTCGTTCACCAGATTTCTTCTTGCCATACTCTCCTTGGCCCCAAGCATCCTATTGATGCAAGAAGAAAAAACTGATCTGGGGTGGATGACCTCCAATAGGGAACCTCCAAATCTTATAGGGAAAACCAATCCCCAACCTGAAAAGTACCCGGGACGAGTTTGTGTTCTCTAAAATTAAAGAATGAATTTTAGGAACAAACGGAGGTAATGAGCAGAACATATTTATGGAGGGAAAGAAAGCTCCTGTCCAAGAGAGGGACAGGAGGGGGGTCCCCAGTGGTTGTTCCCTGGAAGCTGTCTCTTCCAGGGACTTTTATACAGAAGACATGGTGGGCATGAGGTGGGACAAAGACTATGGCCAACCAATGAGATTACACGCACCATTGCTCAGGTAAAATTGATTAACATCGGGATCCAATGGGAAGGCAAGTCACTTAGCAAGCAGGCAAGAACATCACCTATTGAGCTTGGGCTCATGACTCTTTTCAGTATCTTTTAAGGTGACTGATACCTACTTAGAGTATCAATTCCTGATGCCTGTCCCTAGGGAAGTATGTAGTTGCTTCTGTTTACTCTTGTCTTGAGATCTGGCCCATGGCGGAGGAGTGTCTGCCTCTAGTAGCAAAGTCACCTTGCCTTCCATGCTGTCCTTGTGGGCCTGGCCCCGTCTGACTGCCTATAATATTTCTATCTAATTCGGCTGCCGACAACACTGTTTCTTTCTTTTCCATTGTCTCTTCTTCACTTCTCCTTGCTCTCAGGCCATGAATACACTGAGGTCTTCCCATCTTACTTAAGCAAATGAAGCAGGCTCTTCCCTCACAGCAGCAAACAAGTAATAGAAATTACAGCTTCAAAAGAACATGTCACCATTTTAAAGATAAACATCCACTAGCCTGGGTAGAAACTTTTTTACTATCAAGCTCCCTGCCTACTCTGTGCAATAGCTACTCACTGGCTTCCCTTCCTGCAGTGTCTCCCTCTTTTAATCTAACATCCTAGTGCTGTATGAATCTTCTTTAAAAAAAAAAAAAAAATATATATATATATATATATATATATATACACTTGTAGACTTGTCACCACCTTTGCAAGATAAATCACATATTTTACCTGGAATTTATAGATATTCACTTATGTTGCCTATTCCCCAAATAAAGCATAATTTCTCTCCACTATATTCCCATGTGAATCTTCACTCATCTGAGCTGATCTTGAACTCACCACTTACAATATCCCTGCTTCATCATGCTTTATTTGTTGTTATTTTTTTTTTAGGACAAGGTGTTTCTGTGCAGTTTAGGTTGACCTTGAACTCACTATGTGGCCCAGGCTAGCCTTGAACTCACAGCAATCCTCCTGCGTCAGTCTCTGTGGTTATGAACATGAGTCCCCATGCCCAGCTTCATTCTTGCTGTCCCTTCTACAAAACATTACCCACTTTCTCTTCCTGCTTCTCGAAGCCCAGGCCTCCTTCAAGTCAGGCTCAATGCCCCCTCCTTGGAGTGGCTTTCCCCACTAGACTGTGCTCTGTAGGGACCATGTTCTTCTAAACACTTTATTTATTTATTTAGCAGAACTGGAGATCGAACTCAGGACCTTGCACTTGCCAGTCAGGCACGTGTGCCCCTGAGCTATCTCCCCAGTCCCACTCTCCATATTTAACACCTGTATAGCTCACTGTGTTTATTATTAGAGCATGAAAGTTTGTATTAGTACTGATGCATTGAAGTCTATGTCCCAGTAGGAACAACACATCCTGTTACGTCCCATTATGCTTCTTTTTGGTAAGCATGCAATCTCCCTTAAGATGAACAAATCTGGGGTGGTAGTAGAGCTTTTGGTGAGAAGGTTGTAGGAAAACCATTGACGTACATTTGTTTTCCTGGAGTACATTTCTAAGGGTTGCTCACAGGTGTCAGGGTGGACAGAAAGGCATGTTGGTTATTTCTTTTTTTTTTTTTTTTTTTTTTTTTTTTTTTTTTTTTTTTT
>PVJA010026894.1:0-29176 GCA_004027025.1 Myocastor coypus | reverse complement strand
AGAGAGAGAGAGAGAGAGAGAGAGAGAGAGAGAACACTGAAATGCTCTCCTGCCCTCACAGGGATTTGGGAGTGACATAGCGAAAGAGGGTGTTACGTTGCTGTTATACTTTATGTCTAGTTGTCCCCCCAAAGCTTCATGCAATCATGGGGCAGGGACTTCTAGAGTTTGAAACTTCATCCATGATCCACTGGGCTTATGTATTTTAGCACTGATAAGATTATGGTCTGAGTACTGCTGGGAATTATAGGTGTGTCCTGAGGTGGATAGGCTAAGGCAGAGAGCCTGATGTAATTTAAAGAGAGACAGAGAGACAGACTCGTGCTGTTGCTCTGCTGCTGTGATTGCTGTTCCTCTGCTGCCCTGATCGGTTGGCTGCCTCTGTCACCATTTTGTTGCTGTTCTGCTGCCATGAACTGAATGCTCTCTGCCCTGTTCCACTCAGCCTTGGGCCAGCCGAATATGGACTGAAACCTCCAAAACTATGAGCTAAATAAACTTTTCCTTTCTTCATTTTGAGTGCCGGGCATTTGTCCCAGCAACGTGTAAAAAGTAACTGAGATAGCCACATATTATTCCGAGGGTCAGTCTCCATGGAAGGATATGTTAAGGTCCAATTAGACTGTTGGCCAGTGCTTCCCAGTCTTGGTACATCAACAGAATGGCCTATTGCTTAGGTTGTCATTTCTATTCACTCACACATTGATTCAATAGCCAGCCACTTACAAATTAAATATCTTAACCCCCTTCCTTGGAGGGTGGTCTTGGCTAGTGAGAGGTGATTAATCTCTCTTCCTGTTGGAGCTGAGCAGGGCTGGCAGACAAACTCACTGGGGTTTCCCCAAGGATCTTCCTTATCCAATGACGAGACCAGACCTCGTCCCTCTTTTGGGTCTGATGTGGGCTGCCCAACAGGGAGCCATGGATCCTCCTCTAGACCTCCAAGGAAATCAAGAAATTTCAAGGGTGCACCTTCCTATTGGAACCTTGTGACCAAAGAGATCACTACAGTCAATCATCCTGGTCAATGTACTAGATGGCACTGATTATTCCTAAAATACCAGGTCTTGATCCTCGGTAATTTCAAACTTATATGAGATAAGCAAGCAGGAAGTACAGAAGCAGAGTATCTGTTGGATTTTGATTGGTTCTTATAGTATGTATCATAGTGACCAGCTGTGCATTACAGTAACCAGCTGCAGTTTTTGGGATACAGAAATACAGGAAGTGTAACAGGAACTGGGCAACTTACAGTATACTGGCTACAGGAGCACTTTCAGCTATACATTGTGTATGCTATTACCCCAGAATTATTTGGAAGACCATTGTCATTATCATTATTTTCCTGGACATCAAGAAGGAAAAGTTTTGGAGAAGAGAAATGAGGGATGAGAATGACAATAGCTCCTGAAAGACAGAAGAAATCCTAAATGAATGTGCTACTCTCTAAGACCACTATTAAAAAGCTTTTCTTCTGATTGATTGATTGAAGGAATAATTGATTTGCATTTCAAAGTTTAGGGTCTTGCTTTTTTTTTTTTTTTTTTTGTCTTTTTGAGACAGGGTCTCGCTATGCAGTTCAGGCTGGCCGTGAGCTCGCTTTTGTAGCCCAGGCTGGTCTCGAACTCGCACCAATCCTCCTGCCTCAGCCTCCCGAGTGCTGGGATTACAGGCATGCACCACCATGCCCGGCTAAGGGTCTTGCATTTAGATCTCATCTATTCTGAGATGTTGAGTTGATCTCTGTGTACAGTGTACAGAAGAGTCAGATTTTGTACAGATGTCACATTTTTCCAAAAGCATTTCGCTTTGTGTCCTCTTCACACTGCTGTCTGACTAACATGAATGTACAACCTGGGGTTTATTTCTGGATTCTCTACTCTGCTGTATCGATCTGTGTGTTTATTATGCTGGTGACAAATTCTTTTACTTACAATAACTTTGTACTACATTTTGAGTAGTATGATGTTTCTAGATTTATTTCTTAACCTTTTTTGGGAGATTTTTTGTTCAATTTTTTTGTGTGTGTTTTCTTGTAGTTCCATATGACCTCAAGAGGTTTTTTTTTTTTTCCTATCTTTGTAAAAAGTGTGCTTGGAATTTTTGTAGGGATTACAATAACATATAGATTACTTTGGGTAGTATATACATTTTAGCAAGGTTAATTCTTTCAATATATGTAACATGGATTATCTTTCCATTTATTTATACCTTCTTCAACATTTTCCACCTTTTCCTAGTGTGCATGGTATAAATCTTTGAATTCATAGATTAAACTTACTGCTAAGTATTGTCACAGTTATTATAAGTAGGATTCTTTATTTATTTTCATATAGTCCATTGTCAGTACACATTCATGCTACTGATATTTGCATTTTGATCTTATATCCTATGACAGTACTTAGCTTAACATTTTGAATAGTATTTTGGGTGGCCTGGGGGTTTTCTCTGCATAAAATCATGTCATGCATACTCAGAGATGATCTGGCTTCTTCTTTATTTAGATGCATTTGAATTCATTCTCTTATTTAATTGCTACAGCTTGGGTTTCTGTATTCAACAGAAACACTGAGAGTAGACAGTTTTGACTTTTTTCTGATTTTAAGGGAAAACCATTTAACTATTCATCAATGACTACAATATTAGCAGTGATTTAAGAAGTTTTATCTACCTTTTAATATTTGTGTTAAAATTTAATACAGCCTAGATTAAGTTCGAAGGTAAAGACAAATTTCACCAAGGAGCTTGATAACTTTGTTAGGGAAATGGAGTAATCTTAATTCTGTGTAGCTTTGTTTACTGGTAGAAGTACAAGCTCTTTACTGTCATTTGCAGGGTCCCTGTAGTAGAGATTCAGTTTGTGCATTCCTCATCTCTACCTCCATCGTGCTTCCATACAGGTGAGTAAGTTTACAAATCCCAAATGACCCTGCTGCCTGAATTACTGCTCCTACAAAATCCATCAGCTTCTATTTACAAAGCCCAAATTCCTATGATCATAAACATTTTAATTCATAACATTCTTTTACATAAAAAGGGACTTTCCCTTTCAGAGTTTCACACGGACTCTTTTCTAGGATGTGATAATATCATGAATACATTGCAGGAACTCATCGTGACCAAGGTAGAAGCTGAAACTTCTGGGCAATTTCCAGTCATTGAGAGGAGTACAGTTTCAGATACCCACATATAGGAATAATAGGAACTTAACTTTTGAAAGGTAGATAGCCTTGTGGTTGCTATAGAGTTGTAGAACTTCAAAAGAGACTATAGAATGTTGTGCTTTGAAAAGTATGTTGTGGGTAGATCTCCTTATTAGTCTTTGAGGAATAAAAACAGAAACCTTTTAATCAATATTTCCATGCACAATGTCCGTTTTTATCATTTGATAAAGAAATTGAGCCACAACAGATTCCAACACGTTTTTAGACTATATTTCCTCTCATCTTTTATTTCTCAGCCAAATCATATCCTTTAAGATCTTCCTCACCTTTGAGTCTGAATTAGGTGGACCTCCATTAGTAGGCTATACTTTGTGTCATTCTTCTTACCATACTGTATTTTAATCCTGTTAGAACTGTTTTGTTTCAATGTCATATAATTTTTATAAAGCCTAAGCATTTGTCTATTTTGTTAGACACTGCATGTCATCAAGCAACATCTGGCATGGCACTAAATAGACAAATACTTTGAGAAAGAGTAAAATTTCTGTCAAAATAAACATGATTGCTATAGTTTATGTCTAGTTGTTCCCCAAAAGCCTCATGTGGAATGCTAGAGTTTGTGATTAGTTCATGAGGTAAGCTAGGATTATGGGAGTGAGGGCTCTGCCCACCCTGGGGCAGAGAGCCCGAATGCAGTATGCGGAAGGGAGAGAGGCTTGCCCTCGGCCTCTGCTGCTGCTGCTTCTGCCTTTTTGCTTGTTCTGCCTTCTGCCATGGAGTCAGCTGATTATGAACTGAAACCTCCACAACCTATCCTTCCTCAATTGTGGAGGTCAGAGATTTTGTCCCAGCAATGAAAGAAAAGTAACGGAGACAGTGATTATGTCACATAATGATCACTTGACACTGCAAGTCTTTTGCTTCTGACTGCTATGCAAGTGATTGCTTGGAAAACATTTAGTTCTTACTTATGTGTAAGAGCACTGGCCTACAACCCAGATGTAAGCTGACTGTATCATTGACCTAAAGTTGTAGAAACTCTAGGTAGTGTATCTAAAAGTAGAGCTGAAAGAGAAAATTAAATTTTATTTGAATCCCTACTTTCCTCAAGTTACGTCATTTTGTAATACAACAGGATGGTATACCCTTCAAGTTATTTTTAAGACATGAATATCATGTCAATCTGCACCACCTGAGTCAAGCTTTGCGGATGTATCTGTGGCGACAGTCACAGCCAACAGAGGATCCTTAAAGGAAATAAAAAGCCTGTCCAGGACACACTTGGAAAGTGTCTGTCACTGGCCTGCTCCCAAGCATGCGTAGGAGGATTTCAGTCTGCAAGAGCATCCATCCTATGTGTGTGCTACATCAGTGTTTGAGAACAGTTTATTGGAAGCTTGTAGAAAAACAGAACAGCGGGGCTTGTGTGAAGCAACTGAAAGCCTCCAAGAAAGGAATCCATTTCTTATTGTATACGCTTGTTGCATTATCATTTCAGAAAGATTATAAATTTTTAGTTTTAGACTAATAGTCAAACAAATTCAGAATTCCTGCAGGCGCAGGAAGATCTCACTCATTTATGATGTCCTTCATAATGTTTTCCTGGTAGTCATCCCATTGTCTGAGTTCATGGAAGGCACAGTTTAAATCAAAAGGTAATCAGATAATTATTTACTTACTTATTGTCTTCAGTATCTTTGTTTTTCTTTTAATAATTTTCAATGCATTGTTTCAACATGTTCTTACTTCCACAATTGCACCTTGAAGCAGTGAAACATTGAGATCATATTTCTTGTTTCCCTCCTGTATCATTTTAATAAAACTTCACCCTCTTAGTCTTCAAACCAGTCTTGTGTAAAAATTATAGTAAGTATGCTGATGTCTGGTAATCTGAACAACTATGACGATAAAAGTATGCAATATAGTAGCAATCACTGATTTCCTACCATCTTATTTTGAAATTCTGCTTTATTTTTATTTTTTAAATTTTATTCTCTTCAAAATTAAAATATACATGTACCTATAAATTACAATTATATATTGCAGGCAAACACCATTATGTCCATAATGTAATTCAACCCAGGGAATAAGAGGATAAAGAGCTAGTAAGATGCTGAGTGCTGTGCCAAGCCAAGCAGTCTGATGTCGAGTCTTGTGGTGGTGTTCCTGGTTCAGCACTGACAGATACATATTACAACACTTACTTGCTGCTTACCAGAGTTGTGCACAAGCATTCTTCCCTTTGAATGCATTTTATTTATTCAAAGAGGATAAATATATTCACTTACTTAACTACTGATATTAATAATGACCAACTTATAAACACTATCTTTGCTCCTTAGTGTTGACATAGCCGTTAACAATCTCATCATACAGATACAGACAAGGAAACTACTTTTCAGAAATGTCAGGCTACTGGCCAGGAGTCTTATCGATAGTAATTCTAGAGCTGGGATTTGAACTCAGTCATGTCTGATTCACACTGGTTTAAAGCAAGATTATAAATATGTTTGGCTTTGTGAGCCAAGAGTCTGTTCTTTAGCTATTCAGTTGTGCCTGTAGACCTTCAAAGCAGCCATAGATAGACACAAATAAATGAGCCTGGCTGTGTTTCAACATAATCTAGTTAGGAACACTGAAATTTAAATTTCCTTTGATTGTTCCATGTCACAAGAACTTATTTTCCATTCTATTTTTCAACCTTTAATGATGACAAATCAAACCTTAAGCTTTAAGCAATCAGAGGTAATATCATCTGTGTAAAAATATGTTAATGGCACGTCAGTTCCCTTGATAGGATGTGATTAGAATGATCTTTTACATGGGCTGGCGAGATGGCTCAGCAGTCTAAAGTGCCTGCTTAGGAAAGCTTAGGCAACCAGAGGGACCACAGTTCGTTCCCCAGCACAACATGCTATGCTAGCCCCACCCCCAGGGTAGGCTAAGCTGGCAATAATAATAATAATAATAATAATAATAATAATAATAATATTATTATTATTATTATTATTATTATTATTATTATAGAATGATCCTTTACACTAATGATCCTTTACACTAACAGGCCCCTCCTCAGAATATATGTATTTTGCCTAACAATGAGAAAATCCAGCTCAAACTAAAGAACTTTCAACAAACTGTCGAGCCAATTTTTCAGTACATATTGTCAAGTTTATTAAAAATGAGGCCACTCTAAGCCTATATATGCCTCAGGAGATGAGACGACAGGATGTAATATCATCCTAAAGATACACTCTTGGGATAAATACAGTATGTTAAGAAAACACTAAGAATCTTGTGACCAAGTACTTATGTGCTACACAACAGCAGTGTTTATCCATCAGTGACAGACTACGTAGTTAGCAATTGTCCTAGTAGACTATAGTGGAGCAGTAACCTCTTGCCTGATGTTACTATAGCATGGTGTGTTACTCCTGTGTTGATGACCTTGCCAGTACAAGTGAAGCTGTGTAAGTATGCACAGATGGACAAATGTCTCTGAGCTACAATAGCCTACAGTTTTCAGTGCAGCGGTGTGTCCAGGCATACCAGGATGTCATTCATGCCATAATGATTTGAGATGGTAACAATGAGCGAATCTAGGTGAGGGAATATGGGAATCTTCAGTATTATTCTTGCAGCATTTCTAGTAAATATTAGTATCCTGAAATAAAAATACTCTTTGATTTTATATAGATAGAGACATAAATATAGATATGGATATAGATATAAAAATCTTATGTTCAAATAAAACAGAAATATCACTATCTGCCTTATTGACTTGTTCAAAGGAGATTATGAACATGAAGCTACTTTATAGCTTTCCAAATCTTAACATTTTGGCTTTATTTACATGTTCGCTATATGTTTGTGTCATCTAACAAAGTTCTAGTGAGCTGACAACTGTGTGCTGGGCATTTTGCCAAAGTTTGATTAGCTCAAGTAAAGATGACAAAGCCCTGCCTTTGAGCAGCTGGAAATGTAGAAGAGTATTTAGAGTTCTATATTAATGGTCACAGTGTAGCCAGATAGCATTAATTATGTACAGTTATATATGCTAAAACTTGGGTGAAGGAGGAAGAGACGACTTGTTTCATCAAGAGACAAGATGATGTTTCAGAGGAGAACATGATCTGGAACTGTATCTTACGGGAAGATAAACTTGAGAGACACTGTGGGGCTGGAGGGAGCTAATGTTATGCGAAAGGGTAGAGATATGGAGCAATGTGGCATGTTTTGCAATCTGTATAAAGTTTCTTATGCCTGGGCCAAAGACATTATGATATTTTATAAAACCTCTGTCAAAACCAGACAAGATGCTAGCTCTTTAAACATGCACGCTCATCCATTTCTGACTGTTTTGCTGTGTCCTTATGTTGTACCTCTGTTCTGGGCTGCACCGTGTCCATCCCAACACTCACGTACAGTTTTAATTTCTCTCATATCATAATGTGATTGCATTTTGAAACAGGGTCCTCATGCAGGTAATTGTATTTAGATAGGTAATTAAATTAAATTTACAGCATTAAGGTGAGCAGTAATTCAACATGACTGCTGTCCTTAAAGGAAGAGAATATTTAGACTCAGACACAGCAAAAAGAAATCCTGAAACTATCTTGATCTCAGACTTGTCTCCAGAATAGTGAGGAAAGGAATTTCTATTAAGCCTTGCAGTATGTGGTACTTTTTCACAGCTCTGGGCAGAACTTATCCATAGTGAGAAGTGTCACTGCAAAGGTGATGAATTGAGCTTTAAGTCAATCTTCTGGGACTCTCAGAAATTTCAGAACTGAGCTTGGAAGGTAGAAGTTAACTCAGTGAGTCTGTTAAATGTATTTCTAAGTATGTGGGCAGAAGTTGTACCTCTGAAATTTCATGAGATTAGTTAGAATGAAACAAAGATTAAGAGAAGACCAAGGATAGGCACTAGGGAGGCCCCACCAACCTAAATAACTGCGTGTATGCTCACAGGTTGGAGCAGATTAACTGATGGTCAACTTGCGATAGCCAGCTGAACTGCGTCAGTGTGGTGCTGGGTGCGGAAGGGCCACATGAGCGTTCCTGCCAACAGCACACAAGATCCAGAAAGAACTGGAGGGGAAGCACGTGTGCCATCGTCCCTCCTGGAGAAGCTAGCCATGCTGCTCCTGATGTGAACTTGGCTGTTCTTGTCGTCAGTGGAGTTCTGGGCCTTGCTGTTGCTGAGGACGGCCGCAGGTATTTTGGGGGAGCTCTGGTCTTTGTTCTGAGAGTTGCTTTCCATCTCCAGACCCCTGAAGGATCCATTTCCTGGCACAGGTCCTTCGTCCCACTGGTGCAGACTTTCTTGCTTTCACCACTGTCCTTCGCGGCTCTCCCACGCAGGCCCTTGACACAGGCTTGTGTGAGACACTGCCATGGTCTTTAGGCCTCACGCTGGAGCATAGAGGAGGCTGCCACGGGCTCCAGGCCTCCATGTGGGACAGCGCTGTGGCATCCGGGCCCTCGACTGCACGCCCTGGGCCTCTAGTCCATGGACAGAGCTACTGCACTGCTGTGTATTTGACTGTTTAGGTGAATATTATAAAACAGTCCTGTAAACTTTGTGTCTTGTGTTAAACGCTTTCCTTGAAATCCTAACTGCAACACAGGCATACTTGCTGGTACCAGTGAAGGCTCTCACTAACAAGATCATTTAGGGATATGCTACATTTTGGGGAGAAAATCCTCCATGAATAAAGCATGTCTTGTAATTGTTCCGAAAATAATTTTTCCATTTGAAGCAGTTTATCCCTATGGTCAACCAGAACTACATTTGTTGAAACCCTGTATAGAAACAATCTGTACTGTCCTCTAGCCCAAAAAAAAAAAAAAAAAGCGAAAAGAGCAAAACAAAGCTTTTTGAAGTAAATGTGAACTAAAATTGAGATTACAGAAATCACAGGTCTTCACGTGCCAGAAGTGCCACATTTTCAATATCTCTAAATGCTGTAGTTTCCATAGAACTCATGAAATAAGAAAATTTGCGAAAGCAAATTTTAAAGAAGTGATAACTTGAAGGTTTTAGTAAGAAATAATAAAATGTCTATGATACTTTAAAAATTATAAAGTGGGCTGGCGAGATAGCTCAGTGGACTAAGCACCCATGTAGGCAAGTGAAGGGACTGGGGTTTGATCCCTGGCACCACATGCCACACCGGCTGCATCCCCCGAGCCTACTGAGCCTATAACCAAGACCAGCTGCGGTGGTGCACACCTATAATCCCAGTACTGGGGAGGCTGAGACAGGAGGACCACGACTCCAAGTTGCATAGTGAGGCTCTGTGCCAAATACATAAAATTAAAAAAAAAAATCTGCAGATATTTTCAACTCTAAGCTCAGCTTCGTATGTGTTCTTGTGTTTGCATGTGTGAATAGTTTAGTGTCAGATTTCTGTATGTCTTCCTATTCTAAACATTACTCATCAACTGAATTCCACATGTTTCTTCTCTAATTTTTATTGGCCTTCTATCTATGAGGTCTGACTAAAAATATGATGAATGCATACATTTAAAACTTTTAGTAAAAGACACACTGCAGGGGGCCAGGGAGATAGCTCAGGGTGATAGGCACTGGTCTGGCAAGTGCAAGATCCTGAGTTCAATCCTGGGCACTGAAAGAAAAAAAAAAAGATACATTGCAATAAATTCCTCTCAAAATTTCCCCTCTCAAAATGGACACATTTGTTCTACTATTCTTGATGCTTTTTCAAGCAGTGCAGGAAGTTTTGAGTTTTGAGTTACTGTGGTTGCCAGAATGAATGTTCTAAACAAATTCAGAACCTTTACTTTATGGTTATTTTGATTTTAGAGAGAAGCCTGGAGCTGAAGAACGCACACTCTAGTAAATAAGGTGGTTGAAGACACATCACAATTTTTAAAGAGCTCACCTTTCCTTGGATGGCAGTTGGTAGCAACATTCTGTTTTTTATCATAGCATCTGAGGGTGCTCATGAAAGAGAACTTCCAGAACTGCTTCAGAAAACGTCGGGAACAACGGGATAAGTGTGCTGGAAACACAGACAGGGTAAGGGTGTGTGTGTGTGGACATTTTGAGGGAGATTAATAGAAGTGTCTTTTTTTACTATAATAAATTCTTAATTTAAGTATTTGCTTTGTATTTTGGTCTTCTTTTATGTTCACCTTAGTAATTAGTATTAGAGATTATTAAATAAGTTTTTTTAAAAAATGCAAAAAGCAAATGTGCTGAAAGACCCAGGTTAAAACTGAGCTTGTTAAAACAGTAAACAGTAAACTCGGGGAGCTCTGCTTCCTCTGCGAAGCCCCCTTCCTCTGCAAGAGGCCAGAGTTTCTCGAAGCTTTGCTTCCATGGAGGTAACTAGCCATGGCAGCTCCAGCTTTTTATTCCAATTCAAAAATTCCCGCAGTATTCTCCTTGGGCCTCTCACTGGGCTCATTAGTGAGTAATCACAGTGGCCTGTGCTTATGTAATGTGCCGTTTCCTAAGCATGGCTAATGCATCTCAACTTGATTTGGTTCCATATTTCATAATTTAAAGAAAAACCTATCTTTAAATATTTGAAATTCTCTTAACAGTGTATAAATTTGCAATAGTTGAAAAAACGCAGGGCTCGAGAGATAGCACAGTGGCATAAGTGCCTGCCTGGCAAGTGTGAGGTCTTGCGCTCAATCCTGGGTATCAGAAAGAAAGAAAGAAAGAAAGAAAGAAAGAAAGAAAGAAAGAAAGAAAGAAAGAAAGAAAGAAAGAACTAGAAATCAGAAAATTTCAGTCTTCTAGATGTCTCTATTTCCTCTGTCTCCCTCCTGCAGGTTCCCTGCCCTCCACAGAATGTTTTCAAACCACCCCAACAGTTCCCACTACAAGCGTTCATTCTTCTGGGGACTCCGAAGTCTCAACACCTTTCCTAATGGTCATGTTTGTTCCACCCAGTACCTTGAGACTTGGAAAGGGCCTGGGAGCTACAGTAGGGCACTGCCTCTTTGCTGTAAGTTGGTGAGCAAGAAGCGGCACACTGTGTCCAGAAAAAGCTCTTACGATTAGGTAGCTGTGTTCCATCTGTCTTGCCTGCCAGCAATCGCCTTTGTGATAGTATGAGTCCTACCATATTCTACTACCTTTCTATTTCTTAGTTTGAATCTCATGTCATAATAGGAATATTATTATAGTAATTTAGCATACTTTGAGTGGTCAAAACATAATACCCACTAAACACTTTATATCCACATCCCACTTTCATTTTTGCCTAACTATGGAGTAAATAAATTGTTCCGTTTTCCCTACTTACTCGTATTAAGGGGGTTTAGAGACGCTACATAATCTCTCCGAAACGTCCTTTTGTTCAATAATGGAAATATAAGTGAACTTGGTCCATCTGTGTTCAAAGTTTGATCATTTACCTACCCGATGGCCTGCCCATCTAGAAGTCTCTGCTTTTTAAACCACTGCATTATGCGGCTGAGAGGCTGTCCATTCCTATAGCTAAGAAAGCCTAGTGCCAAGTGAGCAGTTACTTCAAAATGAAAACTCAGTGAGTTCTCTCTGCCTCGCTCTCATTTCTGCAATTTTGTCCCACTCGAAATGCTCAGCTCTGTATTTATTTCTAACCCAGTGCTGACATTGGAGAAAGGAAAGAGCACGTAGAGTAGGGTGGAAAGGACAAAGGAGCAGGGCGCTTGAGTCTCTGGGGTGCAGGGCAGCAGGAGGGCAAGCAGGAAGAGGGATTTCACCAAGTCAAAGAGACCCAAGCCTGACTTGCCTACCACTTCCAGCCACCCGGCTCCTTTCTATCATGTCATCCTTTGCTTGTTTTCAGACCACACTATGATCATGGTAGTATAATAAAAATGAAACCCACTGTCCAATATAAAAAAAATGATTTAGGCGGAAAAAAAATCTGAGACACCGTAAAACCTCACTAAATCCGGGCAACAGCTATCGCAGGATCATAGCTGGCAGGTAAGACAGAAAGGCCCTGAAGTGCAGCTAAGCTCAGGTCAATAGAAAGCATTTGTAGCTTCAACTTAGGATTTACAATAAAGACGAAATATGCTGGCTATAGGCAGCACAGGAGCATGTAATAACCTGGCCCCAATACATTTCAAAGTTGTTTTTATTGAACTGCAGCCAATATCTAATTTGCTTTCCAGAATATTCTCATATTTTGTGATGTGTATTTTTAAGAAGAGGACTCTTTTCAATAGTTTAGATTTCTTTTTCTATTAGGTGTCATTAAATCATAGTATTTTACAGAGATCATAGGAAAATCAATTCTGTAGATAAATTAGAAAAAGATGAATAAATGAGAGCGGAGTGTCTAAAAGGAGAGATGGAATAGCGATACATACATTGTGGAGGAGTTAGAAGACCAAGGTAACAGAAATTCAGTAGCGCTAGGACACTCGATGACTACGTCAAGGGGTAAAAGGAAGCGGATAGAGTTTCAGCAATATTTTTAAAATGAAGTTATGATTACTCCTGCAAGTGGTGTCTTTCTAGAGATATTGAAAAGAAGACAGTGTAGGAAGAACAGCATCTGGAAAAAGAAAGTCTGTGCCTCAACCCCCTTGGCCCACTGCGCGCTCTGTGTGCTGTGTGCTCCTCTGTAAAATCGGGCAAGCGTCACACTGATTTCCAGATCTCTGCTTAGGAACACCATTGCAGGATTTGCCTTAGGTCCCAAACATATAAACAACGACATGCAAAAAACTATCAATTTAAAGCCATATTTACATTATCGCAAAATATTTTTTAATCTTTTATATAGGTATTTGGTAGTGGGTCTCCCTAGGTAGCTTGGACTCTAGTGGCCCTCCTCTCACAGCCTCCCCAGTCCTGGGATTACAGGCAAGCACCACCATGCTGGAGTTCCGAGGAGGGCATGGCATGCAGTATCAGGGACTGAGCCCAGATCCTCCCACTTGCCAGGCAGGTGGATGAGCCGCTGAGCTATCTCCCCAGCCCCGTCACAACATATTTACTCATTCTACAATTCCATAAGATAAGCAAGTCCACCACCTTCTTACAAAGAATAATTTCTAAGAGCAAGGAGCTCTTAGAAGGGACATAATGATGTTCACACACCTGTGATCTGACTCGTTGGTCCTGAATTTGGCTGGGTGGCACACTTCCTGGGTAATGTTTGCTTGAAAAACATGTAGCTTGTTCATACTTTATCTACTTCACAAAGGTTAAAGAAGATCAGTATTCTCTTCTCAGAGCAATCATATCTCATTCTAAAAATTTGAGAAACATTTTTTTTTAAATGCTAGATTGAGTCCATTTAATTGATTTTATGTCTTACTAGTGAGTGAGTCGTGACTTACTGCAGAAAGAACCTGGTAAGGCTTAGTAGTACACGATGACCCAAAGAAACCCCGGCCTTTGACATGCAAGAGGTCCTGCAGTTACTTTCTCACAGAGTGAAAAATTGACTGTTTCTGATTTGCCAAAATATGGCCAGCTGAAATCGCAGGGTGAAGCCAGAGGGTGCGTGCCATGTGCTCTGGCCCCGAAAGGGGACTTCTGAGCATGCTAACTTCAGGAATGACGACTGACCTCTCAGGGCCGGAGTGGCTGCTTACCTCATAACGCAACAAGGAGGACCACTGAAGGTGCTGATACCACTTGATGTTTTCTTTGGGGGAGGCGGGCTGGACCTCTATCCAGGAAGAACAGGCCTAATGGGGAAGTGGGGCATGCCCTCACAGACATCAGGAAGAATGCCTGGAGTCATTCAGTATAAATGAAGGGACCTCCAATGCTTGGTTACCGTAATTATTTTTAGTTAAAGTATCATTATGAACAATTAATGAGCAGCCATATGGCACAGCTCTGGAAGTCTGGCTGACAGCTCCATGTTAGTCAGCAAAGCTGTTCCTTGCGTATCCAGGTGCTGGCTGCAACATAATCCCATTTGTACGCAATTACAAAGTGAAACAAAGCACAAAACAGCCACTTCCCCTACATGAACACACACACACACACACACACACGCACACACACACTCTTCTCAAAAATATCCAGTATTTTTTCATTTATTGGACAGATTCATGCAATGGGTAATTTGATTTTTTTTTTTTTGGGGGGCGGGGACCGGGGTTTGAACTCACGACCTTGCACTTGCCCAGCAGGCACTTGTGCCTGGGAGCTATCTCCCCAGCCCCCTGCAATGGATAATTTGAAGTAAAATAGTTCCACTGTTGATGCAATCAATAGATACTGACTCAGGGTGCTACGTTGGGCAACAAGATGAGATAAACAAAGATGGTTGACAGCTCAAGAAAAGGCTAAAAATGCTATTTGTCAGAAAGAGCAGGGTCCAGAGCAGCTCTGCGTGGTGCCTCTGAATGAAAATGTATGCCAGTGTTGGATAGTTGAGACCTGTTTGTTTGTATTGGGGCTGGATAACAATGGGAAAGACTCCCATTAAATCTGACCCATGTTTAATTGAGTGCCGTCTTTTAGCCGGGGTTTTTCCTAGCACACTGATGGTGAATTAAAGTTTTCAATGACAGCAAACATCTTGCTGTGACATGGATGCCACAGGTCTTCCACTCCCACTTGGGAAAGTAAAATAGGCTGGCTGTCTGCTCTACAGAGCATGTGCTTTAGGGTCCTGAGCCATGCCTGTCATAGAACGGTGAACATTTTTTATGACATTCTTTGTTCAGTGTTACTTACCTTACATTTCAAATTATCAGGTTTTTGAGTAGTAATTACATCTTGATATAGAGTTCCATTTTCTTTTCTTTGAACTGTGGGAAGAATAAAGTACTAAAACTACTAATCCACTCAGTGCATGAGAAGTGCACAATGACTGTGTAACTACATTTGTTATCCCACTTTTTGTGTTCCTGAGACCAAACATGCATATACTCACAAGTCAAAGAAAGAAAGGTTTATTCACTCACAGTTTGCAGAGGTCTCAGTCAGTCGTCAGCTGGCTCCAAGGCTGGCTGTGGCATGGCCGAGGGCACTGGAGAAGAGACAGTTCATAGCAAAACAGGCAGAGGGCAGCGAAGCAGCAGCAGCCTTTCCTTTGTATACCAACCAGGTTTGAAGCCTTTCCCGGATGCCTACTGCACCCAGGATGGGGCTTGTGTTTTCAGAAAATCCATTGTGCTACGCAGAGAATGACACTGACCTCAGTCAGTGGATTGACTTAGTGCCATACAAGCTTGCTCTCCATCCAAGCCCCCTGGGTACACAGCTCAGAAAAGATCCCCAATGAGTGCACGAGGCTTTGGGGAGATATCTGGATATGAGCCAGAACAGTTGGGTTTGGCCAAATATATACGCAAAAATAACTACACTAAGCTCCTTCCCTTAACTCAGTTTATGCTTTACGAATGCAGTGCTGCACATTGAATTCAGCTAGCTTAAAACTGACCTTGTGCAACTGGTGTTAAAGGTCCTGGCACAGCACCTGCCTGGCAAGGATGAGGTCCTGAGTTCAATTCCCACTACAAAAGCAAGTAAGAAAATAGCAACTAAAGACTATTCACTATAAGTAACTGAGAATTTTTTTTTTTGAAACACCATTAAGTTAACAAAGAAACTCCCTAAAGTAAGATTATATTTTCAATGTGAAAATGACAGGATCTACTTCAGCATCTCAACATCCTTATAACCTAAACACAAGATCTTTCAGGGTTTGTGAAACACACAAAGAAAGGGAAACATATGACTAGCTTTAACATTTGTCTTAAGAGGAGAAATTCACAAAGTATAACTACAACTTGAAAAGTCATCGTGAGTTCAATTAAAACATGTGACACTGTAATAAAAGAATGCAAATTAAGGTAATCTGTAAATTCACAATCACTGGGTCTAATACGATCAAAAACAGTGCCACAAATATGGGAATCAATTTAAAACAGAGAAGGGTTCCTTCTCATTCCTGGAATCACCAAAGGCATGTTTTACGGCCAAGGTTATTTGAAGGACAATGTCACATCTTGGGAATTAATTTCAGGTCATCCCTCGCCAGCCTCTCTAAATAATATTCTTGCATTTGGATTCCTCCTTCCTTTCTGGCCTCAGCAGAAAAAGGATTCCCTGTGCCTGCCTTATTACACATTGCGTGCAGCTGTATGAGGCGGGGGCGGGGGCGCCGCTGGAGCCTAGAGGCTGGAGCGCTGCGCTCCTGCTGCTTAGCTGCGGGAGGAGCTCTTTAACGAACTCAGCAGAGCCCGAGCCCATGCTGCTTTTAGCCAGTCCAGAAGCATTGTTTAATAGAACCTGGGGATTTCAGTTGCCTTCAGAAATACTACAGAATTCTTCTTAGTCAAAGGCAAATGGTGATGGATGTCATAATTAAACGTCGAAGGGTATCGCTGTGGACTTTTTAATGAGCAACCTAGTTTTTTGTCTTAATTACATAGATTGGTGAGGGAATGCCTCTCCACCAGTGGGAGACACTTTCCAGCTACCCAGACTTTTTCTGAGTCTCTTATCTTTGCAAGCTAATAAGGAACTTTGGGCAAGCAGAGAACAGGCTGTGAGTCTTGTCCAAGTCCGCGCAATCGTAATGACCACCAGTAGCTCTGTCCATCCCACTCACCCCACAGGTAATCGCCACGTGAGTTCAGAGAGCATATTTGTCTCTGCAAAAGGAAAGAAGAATATAGCGTATACGATGCTAAATTTTTTTTTTCTTCTACTTCCAAATTAGGTCCTTGGGCTATCAGATTCCCCTTAGAGTGACACTCCTTCTTCACGTTTGCTGCAGAAGGAACAGGCACCACAATAATAAGCACAACTTCTACTCTCATGTAAATTGCACTTGGGAAACTCAGGCGAGACGATTTGGGATGAAAGGGTGTAGAAAGGAGTGTGCTTCTAAGATAGGACTCGGGAGTTTTCGCTATAGGATCCCTGTCTTAGAAGTTGCCACCGAGTGAAGAACTGCCCCACTTCTTGGGCTTTGTTTGGGTGATGCTTTGCAGCTGTACTTGGAGAATTAGGCCTGTGTTTTCTGAGTCAAGAATTTGGGAGCATGGTATGCTATGTACAACTGGGAAAGTAAAAAGTATGCATGAAGTACAATATGAAAAAGCTGGCAGGCCAAATAGCTGAGTAGATTAAAGTGCCTGCTAAGGCAGAAGCAGGGAGGGTGTTCCAGCCCTGGCGGGCTGAGCTGGCCCTGCCCTGTGGTGCGCTGAGATGGAGACTGAGACTGGGCCTGGTGGTGCACACCTGTACTCCCAGGGCTTGGGAGGCTGAAAGCAGGAGGATCATTAAGAGTCCAATCTGTGTAGTGAGACCCAGTAGATTCTGTAGACCCTGTCCTAAATGCATTAAAAGATAATAATAATATAAAAAAAGCACAGAACCAATAGTTAGAAAACCCAAATTGGCTCCTACACCTTCTAGCGAGGACTAGTCTTTGAAATTGTTCTAAAACTGAGTTGCATTTGTTTGTTTGCTTAACTTTTGTTTTCTTTTTTCTTTAGCTATTTCTAATTTTTTTATTTAATAAAAAATAACAGTGAGACAGTTTCAAAACATGTTAGTAGTATATTTCTAGTATTTGATACACTGCATATGGTTGTTGTGCTCCTAATAGTTAGATAGAGCACAGGGTGTAGATGTGATAATTTTTCTAATCATTATTTGTACAAAAAAATTCTTCTCATTGAACTAAGAGAAAGTAGTCATATACCTAGCCCAGTATTTCGTAATCGCCATGGATTATTAGCAGAACTGGCAATGTAGGAAGCTATTGATTTAAGTCTTTTACAGCTCAGCATACTAATCTAGCTTTACATTTTATGCCTCATGGGTAAACTTTTCTGCTGGGTGGTTAAGGGCAAATTAAAGCAAGACCTGTATAACAAAACATGAAACTATTGTATCTCCCAAGGTCAGTCAAATCTCCTCAGGGATTACTTTTTTTTTTCTTTTTAAAATTTTATTAATTTTAATAAGAAAGAAATAACAATGAGACAGTTTCAAAACATGTTAGTAGGATAGCCACAATAATTAATACAATGCATATTGTTGTTTTCATAGTAGTTGATCAGAGTACAAGATGCAGACATGTTAACTTTTCTAAACGCTATCGGTACAAATATTTCTTCTCATTGAACCTCAGGGATTACTTTGAAGCCATATATAATGTTTTGTAGAACTGTTTTCAGTGCCAGCTGTCTGGATGTGTCATGGCCATTGCTTGACCAATTTGCTCTCTGTGAAAGCCCAAGAGAATATTTTCTCTCTAGGTGACTCTCCTTAGGTACACTGTATATTTTCAATCCTTTTCCTCTGTAGCTCCATAATCTCCTTGAACAGAAAATTTGAGACACCACTGGGTTACAGGATGTTATAGCATAGGTTCTCTGATCTTCTGAGTCCCCACTGACCCTTAAGGGCCAGGGCCAAAATGTTGACTATTTTTGTAGCCCTTCTTAAGAAGTACCAGCACTGAAGAGTTTTGGAAACTACGAAGAATTGTGATTCAGGGCTGGCAAAATGGCTCAGCAGTCTAAAGCTCCTGCTTAGGAAAGCTTAGGCAACTGCAGTGACTATGGTTCGATTCCTGGCACCACGTGCGGTGCCAGCCCCACCCCCAGGGCAGGCTGAGCTGGCCATAACATAAAATAAAATTAAATAAAAAAGAATTGTGATTCAGAACATGGTGCTGTTGTATCTCAGGTGTTCCCCGTGAATTACAACCTGTATGGCTAGTTGTCTAACCTCTCTAAGCCTCAGCTTGTTCTCTTGTAAAATGTTGCTTGCTTTTTAGGAATTGCTGAAATAATTAATGAGATAATTTATATACCATTTTAAGATAGTGCTCATCACACAGCTGTCATTCCTCTTACTATTATTTCTATAATTATAGGTACTATTACACAAAAATGAAATGTAATAGGGGACAAAAATTATCCTATGTATTCTGGAGTTCTATGTGCACTGGGATGATTGTGTTGCAATTTTATTTTATTAAATAATTTAATTGATTGTCACAAAAGCCTCATAATGACTTGGTAGAAACATAAAATTTCAATTTTCAGCAAGAGTCTGCTACATTGTGCCACCAAGTACACATTCTGTTTAAGCTTTCTGTGGAACTTGTTCCTCTAACATGCAGATGTTTAGTTTGTATTCAGAAATCTTGCTATTTTCAAGGGCCTCAGCCTCCCGAGTGCTGGGATTACAGGTGTGAGCCACCACGCCTGGCTTAATCTTGCTATTTTCAAGGGCCAGCCTAAACATGATTTTGCAGGTTAAACACTTTCTCATTCAAAAAGGAAAATGTTATCATTTATCCCATGATGCTGTGTCCTCAAAGTCCTATGTGTCATCACTGAAATAAACTCAGAGACGATTTTTATGCAGAACTTTTGGGTCAGGAAGGTGAAGTTTCTAAGCAATTAAACTTTACCAGTTAACCGGTTTTTCAACTGCTTTAGGAATAAATTATTATCCATTGCATAGCTTCCTACTTTCCTAAAACTTCAAATTACCAAGTAACATTTTCGCGATGACTCCAGATAAAACAGGACGACGATGGGTGGCCGTGTTGAGTTGTATTATGCACGTTTTGTTTCTGTCTTTCTCGTCGTTTCCCTGTCAACGGTCACTTCCAGCGCTGCAACTGCTTGCCATGGCCATCTGTCTTCTGATTTACTCTTTCTTTTTTTTTTTTTTTTTTTTTTTTTTTTTTTTTTTTTTTTTTTTTCTTTTTTGTCTTTTTGAGACAGGGTCTCGCTATGCAGTTGAGGCTGGTCCTGAGCTCACTTTTGTAGCCCAGGCTGGTCTCGAACTCGCACCAATCCTCCTGCCTCAGCCTCCCGAGTGCTGGGATTACAGCCGTGAGCCACCACGCCCGGCTCTGATTTACTCTTTCTGATCAGCTGCGCTGGGAGAATTGAGCCGATTAAGAAACTTCATCTTATGTGTAAATGAGCAGAATACTTTCCTTTTACCCCAAACGTTAAACTTTTAGTAAAAGGGATTTGAAAAGTTCTTTTAGGAGTTAGAAACTTCTCTTTATTTCCAGTTTCTCTCAGGTTCTGATGATGGCTGAAGCTTCCAGGAATAAAGGACTTTCTGATGTACACGGAACCAAGTTAAGTGGGATTTGGGGATCAAATTATTGTCTATTAATGAAGATGTTTGCAAATGTATTGGATATCTATAATGATATGATTTCATAATGTTCTAATAATAATAATGGTATGTAACATTATTGAATAGCTAGTATGGACCATTTAAAAACTTAATATATTTTAAAATTTATGTTCTTTTAAGTATTGCTGATGTGATATTTGTACACCAGGTACTAGTAGGTCATGTAAAAATTCACTTGTTAAATCTTTTAAAAAAAAATTAAAGCAAGGCATAGTGGCACACGCCTGTAATCCCAGCACTTGGGAGGCTGAGGCAGGAGGACTGGTGTGAGTTTGAGGCCAGCCTGGGCTACAAAAGTGAGTTCAAGGCGAACCTGAACTGCATAGTAAGACCCTGTCTCAAAAAAGGACAGAAAAAAAATTTAAAAATTTTTACATGCAATATAGTCATTTGAGTCTCACAAATGTTGCTGTTAATGATGTATAGGCAGGGAGCTGACATGTTCTCGGAGCTCTGTGCTTGTACATTTGCCAGGGGATGGCAGAGACAGCAGCAGAGATGAGCCCCAGCATGCTGGCGATGTAAGGTCCACCATGAGTGTGGGAACAGACACTGAGCAAAGCAACTAGATAAGACGTCTTCTGAGAACATGGATTCAGTATTACTAAGCCTAGTGGCTCAGCTTGAAGGTGGGATGATGCTCTAGTGGGATAAAACAGAGTTTAAGGAGCTCTGCATGAAAAGGAGAGAAGAAATGGACTTGGAAGCGAGGTTTAGACGTCCACAATGCCCCCTTTCACCTTGCGACGCGCCCTCATCCGGCTCCTGACTTGACTTACAGGAGATCTACACTGGGCTTCTCGATGCTTTTGTACTTCTGCTAGATCACCAGGTTCTGTGATTGCGGCAGCCCCAGCCAGGTTCTGCTGTCTGACTCTGGAAGTTACACTGCTGTGAGATTTCCGCGTTTGTGGACTGGTCCTAAAACAGTAGAGTCAGATGAAATAACAGTTCTTAGCAGAGAGCATGGCTTAACTATATGTGATCAATATCATCCTTTTGAAAATGTATCAACAGAATGCTGGCACTATAAACACATCAGAAAAGAAATACTTCTGTGAAATACATTTGGGAAGTGACACTCTTTCAGTTTATTTGTATTCTAATGAAAGTACTTTAAAAGCTTGTGTTGAGAACATGATTAACTCTGTTTAGATCCACAGGTCCTAAATCAGTTTGAACTCAGAGCCCATCTGTGTGTGTGGTGCATTTATGGCTCGCATGTGTGCTGGTGTGGATAAGTCACCCAGTCCACAGAGCTGCTATTTCATGGAGCGCACCACTAGAAAGTGCTGTGCTTCACTGAAATATCTTAAGGGGGAGCGACAGCAATCTGTGGAGTGGAGAGCGATATGATCTTCCCGGATCTGCACTGTACCAACACGGTGAAATAGCCCTGCGAAGGGGACTGAGGATCTTGGAAGTTAGATCTTCTGTGCTGACTTAATGTGTTATTATGAAAAATTCTTGGGTTCGACCCTCGGAGCTGTAATTATCACCACCGCCACCAGCACGACCATGCCATCCGCTTCAGCACTGCTGTTGTCACCATATCCTCACCACTATATGTACCTAGTGTACGCAGGGGCCAGGGTCCAATCCCCAGCATGCCTTGCCGGCCCAGGCCCCATGCGCCAAGGTGAAGGTTGAGACTGGGCGTGGCAGTGTGCATCTATAATCTCAGCACTTCAGAAAGCTGAAACCAGGAGGATCACCAGGAGTCACATGTAGTGCAGTGAAACCCTGTAGACCCTGTACCAAATACATTAAATAAATAAATAAATAAATAAATAAATAAATAAATAAATGTAGTGTGATTTACCTACATTAGTCATTTTTAATCTAATAACCACTCCTTGAGATAGGCATCTTATTCTGATTTTTATGTATGGAATTCAGACATCATGAGGTTATATGCTCTCGAGACAAGGACCAAATATAGAATGTTCTCTTAGCATACATGTGTCCTGGAAAGCAGCTCAATGCATTACTAGTGAAAATGATTGTCCCTGAGGAAGTTACAGCAGCAGTTTATTCAGAGGCTGAGCTGGTATCTGCGTTTGGGCCCTGAAGAAGTGCACCCTCCTCCTCGGAAGTGAGTTTCTTCACTTCCTGTGTGCATCACACAAATGCCTCCCCAAAGGCTCACACGGTTGGGATCCTGGAAGCTACAGGGGGCAGCATGGCACACTTTGTGATGCGGATCATTTTGATGCAAAAAAGCATCATAGTTTTATTTTCAGTGTCTTTAGATTAAAGCTCAACTTCATCACACTGACTGAAATTATGATCTGTTATAGGCTTTTATGGTTCTGTAAAAGACCGAAACTTAAACCTGGGGACATTCAGTTGGTACCACTTGAAAGAGACAGAATTATGTAGGACAGTGTTCTAGAAGCTAGATCTGGGCAGCAAATCTGAACCATCACCTCTTTTTTTTTTTTATGTATGTATGTATGTATGTATATATGCATGAATGCATGTATTTTGTACAGGGTCTCGCCACATAGCTCGTGCCCTTAGTGATCCTGTCTCAGCTGGGCTATGGGGCTGCTCCCCCCACACCCGATTATGGTGGCTCGCCCGGCTGGTTCTGGCATGACAAAGCATGCAGTACTGGACAACAAACCTGGATCCTTGCGTTTACCAGGCAGGTGCTTAAGACTGTAGAGGCATCTCCCAGCCTCAAGATGAGCCACCTCTTTTTCCGTGCTCTGAGATCTTAGAGTGATTTGAACATTTTAAATTGGCACATGGGTTTTACTTTTCTGGATGGTGCAGCTTAGCACATTTCTCTGATCTCTTTCAGGAAGAAAAAAGTTTCCTGAAATAAGCATATACACTCTGACCAATGCTTTCCATTAAGTATTACGAAAGAAAGATCGAACATCAACTTAGTTTAATCACTGTTGAAAGACATGGATCACTGAAGAAAGTATTATCTATGGAAGGAATGGTCAGTTTCCAGTAGATTTAACTTGCGTATCTGAAACCTTAATAAGCGTGACAGTCATACATTTTCCAGCCCACTCCTTTAGAGTTAGTGAGAACTGCAGTGGGCACCTCACGCGTTACGCCATGGAGATTCTCCTTCTAAGTGGATCAGGGAATTCGGGCACATTCTGTGCTTGAGCAAGGACTGATGTTCGGCACAGTGAAATGTGCTGGCTTTGTGCCTCAGAAGCATAAATGGGGGATCTGCGCAGAATGCAGAGGAGAGTCTAGCACACATGCTACTGCCTGGCTGCAGGCGGTCCTCTAGTCTTGGCAGCAGGGGGCTTTAAAGAGTCTTTCCAACGTAGTAGCTTTTGCCCCCGCATTGCCTGTTATCAGTCAGAGCAGAAAGAAAGGATCCAAAGACTGGATTAACATAGCCTCAGAGGTCTCCCTGAGCTTAGTCTGGCTCTAAGTGAAACCTAAGCCACCACCAAAACTTCTCACACTCATTGAAGGACAAGACAGGATAAAGAATGTGCGTAACTAATTTGGTGTAAGCAGCGAGCTGATGTTTACATCACCTTCCAGCCTTCACCAAAATATGTTTGCAAATCACTGGTTGGTAACTTCCCAGGTAAGGATCAAAGGACAGACAGGGCTTCCCCTCCAGGAACCTGGCACCCTGTCTCCAGCTGGCCAGGATTCCAAGGGGCCAGGTTCCTTAGGCTCTGTTCTCTGTTCCTTGCTGCTTCCTGACAGTAAGCTTCTGACTCCTGTCACTATGCCCTTTGTGAGCAGTGAATATTTGAAAGGTGTTTAGCTCAGACTGAGCTTGTTGAGCAAGTTATGTATTTGGAAAAGTTTGTATGATAGATGCAAAATGTCCTCTTTTATACTCTTGAAATGATATTTTAAATGTTACTTAATTAACTTCATCTATTCCTTGTTACCTTCACCTTCACCTTCACCTATTTTTCCTTGATATGCATACTAAAGAATTTTGCACGATTAATGTACTTCATAATACAATTCTGTTGGAAGAGTGCTTTATAGATCCAGCTACTTTGAGTCTACAAAAGGCTACTACCTATAAAATCCACCTTCCCACCCTATCTCTATTCTCCTTTGCTGAAACTAGACTGTTAGTTTTAGTTAAACAAAATGACAGAAAAAAATCCTTAATATTTTTGAAAACTTCTGACCTGTCTAACTTAATGTATCTCATACACTGCTCTGATTTTACCATGGGCTAAGCAACTTTTTTTTTTTTTTTTTTTTTTTTTTTTTTTTTTTTTTTTTTTTTTTTTTTTTTTTTTTTTTTTTTTTTTTTTTTTTTTTTTTTTTTTTTTTTTTTTTTTTTTTTTTTTTTTTTTTTTTTTTTTTTTTTTTTTTTTTTTTTTTTTTTTTTTTTTTTTTTTGTCTTTTTCAGACAGGGTCTTGCTATGCAGTTCAGGTTGGCCTTGAGCTCACTTTTGTAGCCCAGGCTGGTCTCGAACTTGCACTGATCCTCCTGCCTCAGCCTCCCGAGTGCTGGGATTACAGGCATGCGCCACCACGCCCGGCTTCATGGGCTAAGCAACTTGCACCTCATTTCTTACTATAGTATAATGCAATAGTAAAAACTCCACTTATTGGATATTTGCATTGGGCCACGTGTTTTACTAAAAATTGTTTAACTTAATTTCAGTATCATTCCAATTTTTGAATAGAAAACAGAATCATGGAAACTATTAGGTCATTTACCCAAAGGGACAGTGCTAATACATGATGGTATTAATCTGACAATGAATCTTATGCTGTTGACCTTTACACTGTCTCAGCCATGAGTGAGTGGCGTTTGTGCCAGTGCCAGGTTGTGTGGTATGACTTTTCTGGACTTGGTGAGCATATGTAAAACTCCTATCACCCTTCAAGTCCCCTGAAAGATCATAAGGAAAGGAAATAAGTAAAAGGTTGAGCTAGGTATGTAGCTCAGTGGTACAAGTGCCTGCCTGCCAACTGCAAGGTCCCGAGTTCGATTCCTAGCATGAAACAAAACAAAACACGAAACAAAAGCCTGCCCTGAAGAAGAAAAGAAACCACATCTCACCTTTCTCTTCTGCGATGTGGTCAGATAATGTTCAAGAAACTTAGATGAAGTCCTTGCCCTTTCTTCTTCACCATTCATGGAAAACTGAGCTTCCTGTAAGTTCTGCAGTAAATATTGTTAAAATCCAGTATATCAAGAGGCTCGGGGACAGTGGTACCTTGGGACTGTGTTCTAAATCTGAGGTGGAACTTTTGTGAGCTGCAGGTTCCCGGTATTCCCTTTGGCTAAAGGTTGGCCTCAATTTCCTGTTTCCTGGCTGCAGACTGTGCCCCTGCCCTCATGGGGCGAGGACTCCCCAGAGATGATCTTTGCTCGGTGCTGAGTGGGACCTTATTCTTGAGGAAAAGTTAATTCACATCACATGTGAGAACAAAGTCCTCCCAGAGAGCAGATTATTTTTGTTGGCTCTTTATGGAATCAGGCTCAATAATAAAAATCTTAATGATGATAATTACGCTGTAGAAATGTAGTCTTCAGATTGTTGTTCTTTCTATAGATCATTTTAACTTTACTTCATACTTCTTTTGGTCAGGAAATTGTTTAGTTTTTATTCACCATATTCTTTTTGTCACTGGTGCATTGAGGCTCCAGATGCTGACTGTGCTCTGTGTCTACTTATTTATTGAAACAATTACATTAACTGCCCGGTCACTTGAAAAATGATGAAAAACCTTTGAAAAGTGGAAGAGTGACAAGATTGTGCTGAGTAGCATTTTCTAACTTTTTTGGAAAAGTATATTGAAATTGTTAAGGAAGAAACTGAAACCGTCATAATAAATGAAATAAGTGCAATGAATTAATTTACTTTGATGCTGGGAAAATGGTCTTGTGAAAGATGCACGTAGCTCTTAAGTTACCATTCCTAATCTAACCCATGATAATGACACTGAAATGGAAAGGGGTTAACCTAACAGAAACCAAGTCAAAATTTATAGCAAATTGCCCTAGAGCCTTCCATGTATGCGTTATATCTGCCCTGCACACATTTTTAACAGAACGCTGGGGAGATAGCTCCGTGGCACAAGTGCGTGCCTGGCAAGTACAAGGTTGTGAGTTTGAACCCCAGTCTTCCCTTCCAAAAAATCCATGCAAATGCATAGCCAGTCCAGTCTAAGGGATACCTTTTGCATTTACAAACTACCAGTTTCTTGGGATTGTTCTTAGTTCACTTCCTTTGGGGAAAAAAAAAAAAGCAAAAAAAAAAAAAAAAACCTGGTATGGGTTTCAGCTATATAACAGTTGACGTTCTTGTGTGTCAATTCTATAGCCAAAACCTGCGTGTATTTCTTATGCTAAGCCAGAGAAACCCTCTGACTCGGAAACAAGTGTTGCATGATGTTCAAGTCCTATTTCCAGTTATTTTCTTCCTCCCCGTGTCTGCGTTCTCGCGGGCAGGTGTGAAGTAAATTTATTACTTTTCAGTGCTTAAAAGGCTAAAAGTTTTAGGGTGCTCTCAGTCTGGACCCCCGCAGTCCTTCTTTGCTTCCTTGTTCCCACCCTGCTCCTTCCTGCATTTCCTCTTTCTCACCCCTATGCCTGTTCCAGGGCATCTGATTTCATTCTCTCTCTCCTGGTAAATGACTTAAATGTATCTCTCCATAGATCCTCTCTTAAAAGTAAAATCAAACGGAAATCAAAACCCATAGGAGTAACTTTGAAAGCTAGGGCCGCTATTCTCCAAGCCTCTGGAGCTGTCATCCATTCCATAACGCATGCCTAGGGCCGATGGAAGGGGACCTTTCTAAAAGGCCCTAGTGGAAGTGGCAGGTGGCCCTGGGTTGTTTTCCTGTCAGGAACAAAAAGCTCTGGTCCCTTGTTAAGGCTGCTTTGTCACTCGTAGAGTCCATTTGAAACTTTTGACATCCACTACAAAAACGGAGAAAATACTGAACTGTAGGCCTTCTAAAAACCACAATGGCAGGACAAGTAAAGGGCGATGCAAGGAGAGTGCGTTACTGGCACCCTTTCTCTCCTTTTTAAAGAAAGACGATGAGGATTTTCTAGTTTTAGGTTCAGCTCATACCCATGAAGTTGGGAACTGTGCATGACTTAAGGAAAATGGCTTCTTTGTAAAAAATATGATTTAATTTTATTTTGAAGAGTAAAATGAAAGTAAAAACAAAAGGCAGAAACAAGGTGGCATGCAACAATAGATATGTTACAGAATTTCAAAAGAAGAAGAGCTAATTAACAGTGGTTGTTCTATTATCTATTTTTATCATCGAATGTTGCTCAGATTATCATATGGTTATGGAAGATTGGAAATGATTGCTTGCTTTCAGGAAACCTTAATTTTTTGTGTTTGTTCATTACTTTTTTAAAAAAATCATTTTATGAAAGTATAATAATAATTGATAAGACATTAGAAATGATACACATTCAGAAGACCAAAATGAGAGGTATTCAAGTGTGCTTTTTGTGTATTACACACTGGTGTCCTTGATGTCATTGCTTAGATTGCAGATATCAGCATATAGGGTTGTCAAGATGAAAATTCTGAAAAAAAGATGACAATTCTACACATTAACTGCTATTTCCAAAATACTGATGGAAAGTACTAGTACAATCATCTCAGACGTCCTATACATATACTTATATGTTTTCTACTTCCCTTTTCCCTGTGTTTTCTCATTTCTCTCATCTTCCACATTTAATTCTTAAGATAAGTTTCTCTCTGTTTTACTGTATCTATTATGTTTTTTGGGTTTTATTTCTTCTCTCGGGTTCTTACACTAAGGAGACAATATGATATTCATACATGTGGCTCTGATTTATTTTACTTATGAGTATAGCCTTTAGTTGTGTCTCCTTACCTATAAAATCTTTGAGTTTTGCCTTTCTTTTTGCTGAGTAATACTTCATGGTATAAAAATTCCACATCTTTTTTTATCATTCCATGGGTGGTGGACATTTGAGTTGTTTCCAAGATTTGTTTATGACAAATTGTGCTGCTATAAACATGTGTGCACACGTATCACTATGGTATGATGTTTTTAATTCATTTGGGAAAATACTCAGGAAGGAAATAGCTAGATTGAAAGGGATTTCCAGGCATAGTTTTTTTGAGGAGTTTCCACACTCATTTCCATAATGGATGCAGCAGTCTACATTCTCACTAGTGGTGGAAAAGGGTTCTTGTTCTTTACAGTCTCTCCAACATTTACCATTAACTGATTTCTTTATCCTAGTCATTGTTTCTGGGGCAAGATGATATCTCAGTGTTCTTTTAATTTGGATTTCTCATATGCTAGTGCTGTGGTACATTTTTTCATGCATTTATATGCCTCTTGAATTTCTTCCTCTGAGAGGTGTGTGTTCTTCTCACGTGTCCATTTTTGGATTGGGTCTTTAAATATTTGGGACCTTTTTTTTTCTTTTGGATTTTGTATATATTCTAGATAGAAGACATTTGTCTAAATGGTTATTAATTAATTTCCCCCAACCCCAATCCCTGGGTTCTTTTTACTCTGCTGGTTATTTCTTTTGACATGCAGAAACTTCTCAAAAAGGTGAAATCCCAGTTATTGATTCTTTGCAGTATTTCCCATTTTCTTTGACTTTTTTTGTGCATGAGCTGTCTGCCTACCCCTATGTATTCAAGATTTTGACCTGCTTTCTCTTTTAGGAGACTTAGTGTTTCTTTCTTTCTGTTTTTTTTTTTTTCAAGTTTCAATTTTTTATTGTTTAAATTTAACAATGGTTATATTACATATTTTCATCATCAGATCAGTTTAGATTAATACATATAGGTATATAAGATTGATCAAACAATTAAACATTAACCCTTCTAAATCAACATTACTTTTTTTTTTCTTTTCCCCTTTCTTTTCTTTGAAAGTTGACATATTG
>PVJA010026893.1:17706-29268 GCA_004027025.1 Myocastor coypus | reverse complement strand
TTTCTTTCTTCTTTTTTCTATGCAACATTAATAGGGAGGTGGGTCATGCCCACACACTGCACTCTATAGAATGATTGTGCGGACAATATGCAATATGTCAACTTTCAAAGAAAAAAAGGGGGAAAAGAAAAAAAAAAGTAATGTGCATTCAGAAAGGTTAATGTTTAGTTGTTTGATCAATCTTATATACCTATATGTATTAATCTAAACTGATCCGATGATGAAAATATGTAATATAACCATTGTTAAATTTAAACAATAAAAGAATTGAAAAAAATAAATAAATAAATGTAGAAAAATAAATAAATAAAATAAAACAATGAAAAATAAAAGTTTGACATCAATAACAGTTTATTTAAAACAATGTTTTCCAAAGAAAGTCATTATTTCAAATACTCTTTACAGAACTCTGAATGATAAAAAAATGATAATTAAATGCATATACCTTATATGGAAAATGTTATACTCCAAATCTTTAAATATATTATGCATATTATAAAGATTACAGAAGTAAATAGCTCACATTCCATATAATGGTACTACAGCTTACAAATACAATTACACATCATCTGATGTTTTGCCAACAAAGTACACCAGGCAGCTCTTCCTATCAGCTAACAGTCCTGTGCCTGCATAATGGTGTAACACTTCCAAATGAGCATGTGGTCGTACCTATTTTCATCAATATTTCATTTTAGAGACATATATTTCATTAAAAATAAACACTGGTCTAATACTTTTCAAAGAATTACTAGTTTTCTTTTTCTTTTGGAGCTATGTAAAATCTCTAAAGTAATGTAACAAATAGTGCAAAGGGCTCCTATATAAACCCCTTATTATGCCTTATTCCCTGCATTCTTAATATATGATAATAGGGTACACTTGTTACAACTGATTAAAGAAAAATTTGTTGTTACAATGCAAAAGTCACACCTCATTCAGATAACCTTATTTTTTCCTAATCACCTTTTTATTTTCATAATGTCAACAATGTTCTATGTAGTTCTCATGTCTACTTACATTTCTCCTGGCTAAGATAATTTCTAAAATTTTTCATGTGTTTTATAATAATGCTGATGCTAAAGTACATAGTTAAATATACTGTAATGCCTGACGTGTGAAATTTCATAAAGAAATGTAATTTTTTATGATTAGACTGAGGGTATAGGTTTTAGGAGGAAGATTAGAGATTCAAAACACATTTATTATAACATCTTATCAAGGGCACAGTGTTTGTCAATTTTTTCCAGTGAAGCAACATTTGTGTTCTTGGGTTCTCACCATCCTGTATTTTTGGAAGAGAAATCAGTATATACAACCATCAGTTTAAGGGTGACATATTATGCTTCTCTTTCTTTAGTGTATTTACATATTTTATTTGGAGAAAATGGTAATTTTAAATAAATACGTTAAAGATACTTATTTCCAATAAAAGAGAACATGAGCTTACTTTCAATTTAATTCTACAACTCAATTTATTTATAATATTCAATGTTTTTTAATGTAGTTTTATATTTCTAATACAATTGAATTCATGGAAATCAATGTAGTGTATTTCTTCCTCTAGAGGTACTTTTACAAAATATTTACCCTTCTAGAAAGTCTCCAAAAGTGGAGTTTCCTTTGCAACAAACATGTTAGGGTTGAAAAGCTGCAACTTCAAGCTTCAGATAACTTGTTCTCTTCATAAAATATATCTGGCAGGCCTCAAGATTATTTGGGCATCTCCAAACATTCTTTTGACTCCCTAAATTATATCTTAATATTTGTGCCAGACAAATGGCTTTATCTTTATGTTTCTGTAACAATTTTGAAAACATTTCTATTGTTTGATTTTCTTTCTTCCTTTCTCCTTTTCTGCCTGTCTCTGTCTCTGTGTCTGTCTACATGATTTTCTTTCTCTTCCTGGCCTTCTTCATTCCTTTTTTTTTGTCCCTCAGTCTATTCCCAGTATACAAATGGATACATGCACACATACACGCGCACGTGCGCGTGCACACACACACACACACACACACACACACACACACATGAATGTGTACTAGAAACAAAGATGAATAAAGAAAATGTATGGGAACAAGTTTTGGTTACTTTCCTCATTGCTGGGACAAAATACTTGACACCTACCATTAAGGAGGAGTGGTTTATTTTGGCTCACAGTTATAGATCTGAGTGTATGTCAGCTGACTCCAAGACAACAGAGTACAGCAGAGAGGAACCTCGTGGCTTTGTGGTAGGAATCAGAGCACAGTCAAGGGAGGAAGAAGGGAGATATGCCCTTCCAGGCCACATGCCTGTGACCCACCTTCCTGAATAGCACCTGTCAACATCACACTCAGCTAGAAACTGATTAGAGACGCATGTATGGATGATTATTACCTCTGTTCTGCATGTTTCTAGGTCCCCACCCCCAGCCTCAGGCAGTCAGAGGTGGGTTTCTTTTCAGTGGTACAGGTATCTCTTTTCAGTGGTACACCAGTGTGTGGTGCTGAAATAAGAGCGTGTGATGATGAAATCAGTTCCTTCATTGATTTAGCATTGCCCTAATCCCAGTGGTGTAAACTGAATGTGAGAAACACAGGAAAAGGCAGACAAGGCCACTTGCTGGTCTTGCTCTCTTGCTTGTGCTGTCTTCTTCCTGCATGTGCCATGTCCTCAGGAATGCCCCTGTGCCAAGCTATCCTGCCTTGAAGCCAGCTGATTATGACCTAAAATCTCTACAAACTGAGCTAAAGTTTTCCCCCTTTAATTTTGTGTGTCAGATACTTGACCTCAGAAATGAGAATATAACAAGATACCTCCCGTGACCCAGTAACCTGGCCCAGCCAAAGTATGAGCACAGGGGGGTGTTATATTGGGGGCAGGATCAAGATATAAATCAAGACAAGTACATGTATGCCTTTACTACAGTGTGTGAAGATGTCATAAAAATATAAATACAATGAACTTTGTCTATAATGCACAAAGTCAAGCAGAGACAACCAAATCAAATTGTAAAATGTATTTTTATGTTAAACACCAACTCACTTTTCTGTAAATATTACTAAAAGATATTAATCCACACAATTTATTTTTATCTTAATATCCTAAAACATTTCAAGGAAACATTTTTGTTATTTATTTATTTATTTATTTATTTTTAATTTTTTATTTTATTTCATTTTATGTTTATTTTATTTTTATTTTATTTTTTTTTTGCTACCAGGGATTGAACTCAGGACTCTCGGCTTGCCAGGCAAGCACTTATTCCACTGAGCTGTCTCAATTTTAATGTGATGGGAAGTTTCCTAACAAACTCTTTTGAAATGACAGTCATATTTAGCACATGTCAAATGCTGTATTAAGCTAAACATCATCAATCATAGGACAAAAGAAATTCCTATTCCAGCATCCTGTCTTACTAAGTTTTGTGCTATCATAGTATGTTGCAGATTGGTAATTTACTTAGAATAGGGCTATATTTCTCATATTTTAGGAGGGGAGGAAGTTCAAAAAGAAGGCACCAATTTTTTTTTTTTAAATGGCCCACTCAGCTTGCCCTGGTGCAGCATTTGTTGCCAGGAATTGAACCATGGTCCCTGCAGTTGCCTAAGCTTGCCTAGGCAGGTGCTTTAGACTCCTGAGCCATCTCACCGGCCCAGGAAGGCATCAACATTTAATCTATAAAGGATCTTCTTATTCCAACTGAATGTGAGGGAAATGAGCAACAGGAGTAAGCTACCAACACTATGGGAAGCTTCTGAAGTTCTTCTATCCCCATGTCTCTTTCAAAAGCATCTTCTCATTTTACCCTCACATTGACAACTGTAAAATATTGGAGAGTCACATTCAAGCCATCATATAACTAAAACTACATATTTCAGTAAGGAATGACTTAATGTATTAGAATTAACTCAAGAGCCTAAGGTAAAGCTATCCAACTGTCTACAGATAAGAGGACAAGATGGATCTTGCAAAGTAAATACATGTAATATAATTGCAAAGTCTTTCTCCAGTAAAAAAAATATGTTATTTGGCTATTAGTTTTTGTCATCATTATAAAGGAACTTCATTAAGATGAATTTTGGCATTTTCATCTTCATACTATTTACTTAAATTTTACTGTATCAAAATTAAGTATGTTTATCAATATAATTCTACTAATGAGTAAATGTATCATTGGATAACTTTTCTTCATATTGATGGAGATAAAACAAAGAAATGGGTCAGACAGAGATTGTAATGAAAGAGGAAAATAAAAAGAAAGCTTATTCCTCTAAATTTTTCCCAGTAACACATTTCAATTTTTTCATACTAGGCTAAAAATTGCATGTTTTAGCAAACATATTCATTTCTTGAAGAGTTATTGAAAATATAAAGATAGAAAGGAAACAATTATCAATTAACACATGCATGTATATCACTTATTTGATTTTGAACCTATCAGTGGGATCCTATTTGAAAAATGTTTCAATTCAGGAAAGACAAGTCATAAGATCTGTGCAATATCGTAAAAGCATGGGTATACCACTTACAAAAATTAGTTTCCATTCCTGATGGCTATACAAAGAGCTGTACTATACAAGTGGACTGACTAATATTACATATTAATCATTAGGAGGGTAGTTTGCCTTGTTCTAGAATAATAAGAACTCTCATCATGCCTTTAAGCTCTAAATTAGCATATATAAATATATATTACTGACTGCAATTAAAATCAAATTTAAAATACAACTAGAATTTCAAATCCACATTCAATTATATGTGTATTCTCCCAAGATACTCGAGTTGCCAAAGAAACATACTGCTTAAAAATCATATAAATTATACTCTTTTCACTGGATATTTAATAAAAAATAATCACTATGCCTTTGAACTACAACTGTGAGAATCACCATAAATATTTTAAAGGGTGTAACAAAAGGGCTTTGTAGAATGTTATCTGTAATCATAGTCCCTTACAAAAACAAAGTCAATAATTTGACCAAAACACATAAAAATTCACTTCAGTTTTTAAAAATTTTTACTGTGGGCTAGTTAGAAGATACTAAGTAAATGATCATATAAAAGGGGAAAGGACAAATAATAAAAAAAACTGAAAATTTTAAGCTGTAATTCCCAAGAAATCTCTTTTCTGCAAAAAATATAGTTGTATAACCCACTATTACTCTTACCCATACTTCACTATTTTTTCCATCAGTATTCCCTCTATTGAATTTATTCATAGAATTATCTCAGCTTTTATTGAATTTTGAGTAAAACCTCTCTTAGGTGTGGACCCACACACTTCAGTCCACCAAACTGTTTCTCTTCCTGTGCATAATCATGCACTCATTGAGCCCTTATTGTCAGTTTCCTACAATACTTCCTTTTATTTCACTGGGCAAATATGGACTGTTCCAGTTGATCAATGATTTTCACACTTCTGTTAACAGTTCAACACTGATATTTAATGAAAAAGGACATAAAAAGAACTTCAGAATGAGAACACAGCATGATAAGCTTCTATGTGAAACGGAAAGTAGTACATTCATATAATCAGCATAATGGTGTTGATCCTTACATCACTGAAGCCTGCTGAGTTTAAGGTTTACCACACTTTTTTTCCCTCCACGGGAAAATTTGATAAGCCATTTCTACAACAATGCTACATTGTCCAACATCTATTTATCCTTCACTTGAAAGCTAAAATATCACCTCCCAGAAGGTCTTTCAATATACATTTTATATTTGTATATCTGCCCGTGACACACTATTCTTTATTAACACTTAAAACCACTGAATTTTCCATCATACTGCACACTACTGACTCAGATTTGAAAATTCTTAGTTACTTTTCTCTTATTGTTCCGACAAAATACATGGTGGGCAAAGTTAAAGGACGCAGGTTTATTTAGATGAGAGTTAGTAAGAGTTTTCACTCTAGGCTGCAAGGTGAGGTGGCATGGCAGAGAACATTGCAAGGAACAAAGAGTCCATGGCGGGCAGCACGTAGCAAAGCCAGCATAAGACAAGACAGGCCTCTCTGTCCCTAATATTGAATCAAACTACCAGGATTAGGGTGGTGGCACATAAATCAGTGCACTGACTTAATAATCACCCACCCTTAGTCCTAACTTTAAGCTATGAATCAGTCACACACTATAGATCAACCACCTCTGAAAAAGCCCCATCCATGACTGCCTGAGGTTCTGGGTAAACCTAGACATGAGCCATAACACTCCTATAATCATAGGAGACACGGAAAATCTTCAGTAAGTATTTGCTAGAAGGCAAGTACCTCTGTAAGCACCGCTAATGAAAAGGAACTTTGTAATGAAGACAATGAAGAATAGTGACTGCTAAAATGGTCACTGATAAAGATTGAATTGGTATATTATATGAAATGGTGAGCAATTTGGACAAGGGCCTTACAGGAAGCTGAAGCAGAGATAAAACTGGAAGTATCTATAGTATAAGGAGGAGAGAGAGTGCGTGAAGGGTTAAGCCATAGTTTGGGGTTTTTGCAAGGTAAAACAATACAATACAGAACATGTTTTATATGATTATTTTATCATAATCACCAAAAGAATCACATACAAGTTTACAAGAAATTTGTTATCACCCTAAAGACCAATGAATCCTGCTGAGGGACTGACTAGATCCTAATATCCTATATGAGTCCAGCTAAAATCTTAGAACTCATAACACTGCCTCTCACAAGTTCAATTGGAAGCATGTAGCCCCCAATAATGTCTCATGCAGGACTACTTCACGGACCTGCACAGGAAAGGCCCAAAGGTCAGTGGTGAAAGCTAGAAAGTCTATGCCAGAGGGATGAAGTATCTGTGCTGGGAGACTGAGGGATCTGAACTGGAGCCAGGAAGCAGTACTCAAGGTAATAACTAGAATTTACCCAAAAGTCCCACAGTCAAACTCAGCAACAGTGAGGTGCAGAGTTCCTCTGAGGATGAGGAAAGCCGAGTTCTCATCAGGAAAGTCAACATCACAAGCTTCTCCAGGAGGTCAAGCAGTACACAGTCTTCCCCTCTGAAGTCATAAAGCAATAAAAATGAGAACCAGAGGTCCCCCAAAATGAACACTGTCATTCTCTGGAACAATGAGATTCTGAGCTCCTTCTCTGATAAGAACAGCTAAGTTCATCAGGAAAACCAGCACAGTTGCCCAATAGAATCAGCAGGTTCTAACAGCTCCAATAGCTTCTCAGCATAGCTTTCCTAAAAGCCTCTCAACAGCTTCTCCAGTTCTGCCTCTTATGTGGCTGGCAACAATCTTCAAGTGGGCCTCCCACATGCAGGACCTAGTTAAATTCAGCAAGGTATAATAAATTAAGCACCAGTTATCAATCCACTACAATCCATTCCTGGCCAACTTGATATCGTACAAATTTCTTAAATTAGTCTCTAGCAGTAGATTTGTGAAAAGCTACCATGTCTTGGTCTATTTAGGTGTATATTAATATTACAATTACCTATACACAATTTTTGCACTCATTCCCGTATCAAAAACAAAACACTCAAACGGTGACCAATTTTAAGGTTAAAACATAGTACTAGAATTATATAACCTGATTACAAACATGACATTAAAAACATAAAAAGAATTACTACAATCACAAATTGTATTTCACATTGATTTTTACATAGCATGGCAGAAAAAAAAAAAAAAAGGGATCTCCTGCAATCTTGCAATTTAAATATACTTTTATTTTCAAGTGAAAAGTTTCTGTTCAGTTTTACATTGTCCTGTTCTTAACAACAATGTTCTCCTCCATTTCATCCTTGCAATCAAAAGCTCTGGTAGAGCCTCCTCTTGGGACAAATGTTTCATATCATTCTGCTAGCTCTTCCTCTTAATTTCAAACACATATCTGCCCAAAGGCTCTCAATAGTATGTATTCCACCTTCCCAATAGTAAACTTCATTGAATTTTTTCTTTATCCAGATAACTCAGGCATTATCTCTAAATACAGGTGAAACACAGACTAAATTTCTGCCAAATCACAATATACCACCCAGGTCTAGCAGTCAATGAAATTATTCCCAATTGAAGCCTCTTGAGCTTCATGTTAACTGGTAACAGTTCCATCAGTACTCGGACTTTCTAGGCTTCTATCAGAGTCTCTAATATAGATTACAGCATATATGGGCTGTCCTTTTGGCCAGTCTCTCAAAATATTTACAAATTAATTCCAAAAATTCTTAAGTCACATGGCCAAGCAACATCATAGTAACAACCTACTCGATACCAAATGTTGTTTTCATTATTTTTCTCTCCTTACTGTGACTATACCTGACAATGTGGTTCAATCATTTTTAGGACTGGCTTATGGGAAGAGATAAGAAAGGTTAGGAGATGTTGCCTGAAAGTGTAGTGATGGAATGCCTTTGGCTGTTCCTCAAACAAGATTCTGGTCAGACCTCATAAGGTCGGAGACTGACAGAAATCTTATTTGTAAAAACCAGGACTCCAGATTGTGTGTGTCACAGCTTGGCAGAATGTTTGTCTGCAAGTTGCTCATGACAAGAGACTTGCTGAGACTGAGAATGATCGATCTCATGGAAGACTGATTAATCTGACAAAAGAAATTTCAAGGCAGTTGAATACTGAGGCAGTGACATGGCTATTGTTGGGGAATTTTGGCCATATTTATCCTTCAAATCAAGAGTAAAGATTTAATGATTTAAAAGTGTTGTGAGTTTGGCCAGAAAGGAGGCACCAATAAAGTTGTGTATTGCAAAGTTAGAGATGACAATATCAACATTGCTGAGAAGGAAAAAGAATAAAAAAGACGGCTTGAGGACATCACAAGAAGCAGCAAATTTCTATTCTTTGTAGATGCAAAAATAAGAAAATGAAAGACTTTGCTTTGAGGAGGAAATCAAAGTGTCAGGTCCCAAAATGACAACAGCCATACCAAGTTCCAACATGGCACAGCCACACCAGGTTTCAGGACGGTGGTGTTAAAGAGAATTTGTTCCTCAGAACCAGATCCAGAATGCTCAGCAATCCAGGCGCTCAACCACTTACAGCCAAGAGAAAAGAAAACCTGGCTACTGCTCCAGCTGGCAGCAGACCTTGGCATCATCCATGTATCTCTGGTTTGGGGTACATGCTGCCTGCAGGAATTCTGAGGTTAAGGTTTCCATCTCTATTTCAAAAGGCCTGAGAAGCCAGGAAGTATACTCCTGAGAGGGTAGTACTGAAGCTATGTGTGAGAAACTTAAAACGCAGTGGAGATCCCAGAAGTTTGGAAAAGCTGGCAATGTGGATCGTCTAAGGAAATGTACAAGGAAAGAGCAAGACAGGTCTAAAAGAGAAACCATGGGATTTGTAACCACCAGAAATATCATAGCAGTACAGCACTTAAGGCCTTTGGCACTCACAACTCATCGCAGATTGCTTCAAATTTTTCACATAGAACTACAGTACATAATATATAACTTGTGTGATTTTGGAGCTGCTTTGGTCTGAATGGCTTGTATCCCCTTCTTTGTATATTTTTATAATGGTATTGTTATTTTTATGTCATTGAATGTTGGAAGCATTTAACTTTTCAACTGTACAGGGGCTCACAACTAAGAGGTTGCCTCAGATCTTAGAGGAAATCTGAAACGTAGAAACTTTTTAGTAATGCTGAAGCTGTTAGGCCTTAGGCAACTTATAGAGATGGACTTAAATGCCTTTTGTATAAAGGGAAGAACAAGCATCTTTGGGGCCACAGGAGTGGAATTTTATGGTTTTGATCTAGATGATCCCCAAAGCCTCATGTAGTCATTGGGATAGCTCTGGTTTAGGGTACATGCAGCCAGCAGGAATTCTGAGGTTATGGTTTCCATCTCTATTTCAAAAGGCCTGATTCAATGATTCATGATCCAATGCCAGGATTATGGGTTTGAGTGCTGCTAGGATTATGGTATTGAGGGCATTACCCATCCTGGGGAGGCAGCAGGCACACAATATAAGGGAGAGAAAGAGGCTAGCTCTCAACTGCTGCTCCTCCCTTTTTGGTCTTTTTGTTTTGCTGTTTTCTGCAGCTAAGAACTGCTATCTTCTGCCATGTGCCGCTCTGCCAATTATGGACTGAAATCTTCACAAGCTGTGAAGATACTCTTAAAAAATAGATAAATAAATAAGCCATTCCTCCATGAATTTGGGATGTTGGGTACTTTATCCCAGGAATGAAAGAAAATTAGCTGAATTAGGTTAGGAGTAGTTGTTGCAAGAATCCACTTCACTATTGTTGAGGTGGACACTGTACTGTACTGTACTATACACATAAATTAATGAAAGGACAAGACCAAACTGAACAGAATTTGGAGAAAAACATAGCTGTAGGAAACAAATTTGAGAATGTCCCAAAGGAAGCACAAAGTGAAACTGAATACTTTACATACTCTTTCACCTCTGTGCATCCTCAAAACCTCTGCATTTACCTATACCAGGTGTTTCCTCCTCATGACCTGCATATATGAACACTTATTGTTTCTTTTGGGTAAGATATTCTTAAATTCCTGTATCACTGAGTATGTATGAATGATGTATAGTACATATGAAAATCACGAAAGGAAACAAAAACTATGATTGCACATCCTCAACTTCAAGGATGGCACACTTACAGTGGTAAGCTTATAAAATGTTCTTCTATGCCCTGCCATAATCAGAACGTCAAGAGTGTGGTGTACTTGTAACTTTTTTTAATGTATTTCGAACCATGTCTCACTAAGAAGCTTGGACTTGTAGTGATCCTCCTGTTTTCAACCTCCCCAGTTCTGGGATTATAAGCATATGCCACCATGCCTCAGACTCAGTGGCTGGATCAGTGTGCCTAGAGCTGGGGCCAGCATTGCTGGAGCAAAGTTTTTGAATATTTATACCAAAAAAGATTTCTTCTTTCCACCTAAGCTGTACTTCGAAGATCCATTTGAGACCCTAGCTGAGATGTTTCTGAGATCCCACAAATCTCCATCTAATTTTGCACACAAAATATACAAGTACAAAGAAGATGGTGCGTATTGCACAGTAGTAATGGATGACATTCTGGGGTAAACTTTTTCTTATTTGATTAGTACAATGAGTAAAATAAAAGGAGGGTGGTGAGATAGATCAGCAGACTAAGTGACTCATTAGGCAAGCACAGGGACCACGACTCAATTCCCTGCACAACATGCCATGCCAGCTCCACCCCAAGGAGCATTGAGCTGGCCACTTAGTGTGGGTATGAAGTGCACCTCTGTAGTCCCAATGCTGAGGAGGCTGAAAACAGGAGAAGCACCAGGAGTCTGAGCTATGTAGTGAGACTCTGCCCAATTCATCAAAAAAAGAGAGAAATAAAAGGGACAAGGTACTCTCATACATCTAATAGAATCATGTTATTAAAACTTGGATAGCCCAAGAAATACAAATTCTGTAACTATTTTTGGCATGTACAATTACAACTTAATATGTTGTAAATGTGTGAACGTTCATTTTTATTTTTCTCTTCTTCCTGAACTAGACAAAATTATGTTTCATGTTAGTGGTTAGCTGTTTTTTTTTTTTTTTTTTTTTTTTTTTTTTTTTTTTTTTTTTTTTTTTTTTTTT
>PVJA010026893.1:0-17606 GCA_004027025.1 Myocastor coypus | reverse complement strand
TCAAGCAACTGTATGGAGATGTCACCATGTAATTGTAAGGGGTCATGAAATTTTATATTGAAACACATATTTTCTATCTAATTGCCCCAAAAAAAGCCATGCTGAATGAAATAAATCTTTTCTTGTGACTGTATCCTCTAATGAACTTGGAACACTGACCGCCCTTTTGTGCAGCTGAGAGTTTATGATGGTAGGAATTGCTACAATAGCAGGTTGCAAAGAAATGCAATGACTTCATTAAAATTTTCTGTCATTTAGTATTACATTAGGTCAAAATGCATAAACATTTTTTTAGTAACCACTGATTATATCTTGAAAACTGTTCTGTTTAAAAGCTTTCTTTGTACTAAGTCAATCTGCTGGAAACTTTTAAGGACAAATAGTGATGTCTTTCTAATTAACAAGTACAAATTATTTACTTTCTTAACCACTAAAATAAAATAATTAATTGATATTATGCCTAAGTGGAAGGAATGAATAATGAATTTCCTATATAAACAGTACATCTCTGGTACAAACTGTCAGCTTGAAGACATTTAAAACAATATTCATGAGGAGCAGAAGCAGGAGAGACCTTTACTTCTCAAAATCTCATCCTATCAGAAAATAATTTTGGTATGGACTTATACAATCAAACACAGAACAAAGTAAACATTGAAAATAAGATACCCCCAGTTCCGCAAAAAAAAAAAGAAAAGAAAAGAAGATAACCATGGAGATGGTATTATTTTACACATTGAGTATAACAGGTTTAGAATTAGAACTGAAAACAAAGGATCAAATTAACATATTAACCAATGGTTCATTTAGAGACTTGATCAAGTAAAAATAGCAAACTGGCAATAATCATTAAAATATATGTATATAAATATAAATATAAATATAAACATATACATATATGTTTATATATATATAGTATTCTCAACCCTCCAACAGAGAAGCTTCATGATACTATTACTCTATGACATAGGTAACTGAGCTTAATACCACTGTCTTTCTGAATATCAAACATCTTAGACTTAGCTTGACATTGGTACTTTCCATCAATCATTAATATTCTAATAAATCTCTATAGAAGTTAACAGAACAAAAATTAGAGGAAAAGAAGGGCTAAGACGATAGCCAACATTTTCGCCCTGGCCCTTCCAGTTCAGTAAGGACTCAGGACATAAGAGAACCTGTGCTGTAACATCCTATAACTCAGTGATATCCCAAATTTTCTAGTCAAGGAGACTATTGAACCTCAGAGGAAAGGGATAAATGAGGTATAGTGTGTCTAAGGAGAGTCACCTAGAGAAAAAAAAATTCTCTCTGGCTTGCACAGAAAGCAAACTGGTCAAGCAATGGCCATGACTTGTCTGAAAGCTGACACTGACAACAGTTCTACAAAGCAGTGTACATGGTTCCAAAGTTAATCCTGAAGGGATTTGACCTTCGAAGATACAAAAGAGGAATGTTTTGTTATATAGGTCTTGCTTTAACTTGTCCTTGATCATCCAGCTGAAAAGCTTAATTGCTTAATTACAAGGCATAAAACACAGAGCCAGATTAGTATGATGTGTTATAAGAGCCTTAAATCAACAGTCTCCAACATTGCCAGTCTCACCGGTAACCTAATGCAATTATGGAACATTGGACTATGTATATACAACTACTTCCTCTCAGTTCAAAGAGAACTTTTTCTTTTTTTTCTTTCCTTACCAATATCGATTAGAAAATTTATCATGTCTACACCCTGTGCTCTGTATAACTACTATGAGGATAACAACATGCAATGTGCCAATTACTGGAAATGTCCTACTAACATATTTTGAAACTATTGCATTATTTCTTATTAAAATAAAAAATAAATAATAAAAAATAAAATAAATTTATTTTTTTATGTAATTGTATAGTCTTGGTTTAGGTAATATGATTCATATTTTTTTACCAGTAGAACACAATCAAGTGACTGTTTTTTCAAGGATGGCAGTAGTCCCTTTTCACATTTATCCTTATAACTATCTAGTCTTTTTCAGAAACCAGTGGAAGGGATAGCAGAAAAAAATGAAGTATATAACAGGTGCTTTAAGGCCACTTCAAATGCTTGTTACAGAGAACTCTTATGAAATAATACTTTTCATAGTTTATTAAGAATGATTTCCAATTTAACGTAAGAAAGAGCAACTAAAAATGTAGAGAGAAATTTTTCTAAAATGAATTTTACTGATTTCTGTTGTTCTCTGTTTACAGAAGGTAGTTTTTTGTTTTTATTTTTTGCTTTTTTTATTCTGATGATTTGGCACGATCACAAAAATTTTTTAGAGGCTATAGATTACCATTGCAGTACAGTGAAGGCGCACTGCCTGCTGGCAGGGATATAGATGCCTGTGTCTGCATCTGATGGGCCCACATTGCTCTGCTGTTTTCTTCTCTCTGTCAACTTTTCAGGTCTCTTTGCTGTTCCCTTGCCTATGGGCCAATGGTCTCTAACTGCAGCTAACATGCCTACTTGAAACAGTTTCTCCTCTTCTAAAAAGAGACTGTGATTTCATTGACTTTACAAAATACAAAACCCAATGTATTAGAATTGTGTGTAAAATTACACACAGAAAGGTTTTGAAAGAGTGCAAAGAACCCTATCAGGTCACATTAAGGTCTAGGTAAATATTGGCTGAACACATTTTTTAAACAAAGAATATTTGCTTCCTCCACAGTAGTAGGGATATATTTACACCTATTTCAGAGACTTATTCTGATGACTCGATGCGATAGCATACTTGAAATACTTTTTAAACTACAAAAATGAATACAAATGTCTGATAGGATTACTATCAACATCATCAGAACAAGTGTGCCATCTAATGGCAGCTGGGCATATCACAGGTAGCCCAAGGCTTTTAAAGCAGAAATGAAAACAGAACTAGATGAACCCCTAAAATGACAAGTTGGATCACAACTATGTCCTTACTATCAAAACAGTGAATGTACTGCAAGAGAGCACTGTGCAAATCTGTTACAACTATTCCTTCTGTGTTGCCAATATCTATAATTTTACAGTACAAATAGTAAGTTGATATCAAAGTCACAAAGCTATAATTTAAACTCTGTCTCTGCCATTGTCTATCTATCTCCTTAATCCTGAAACAGTGCTGATGTTCCTCTTGGTCTCCATTTCCTCATCTATTATTAGAGGACAGTAATAACACCTAAGAGAATCACTGCATTAAATGAGATAGACCAGTGAGGTTACAAATCATATATATGTTTGTACGGTTTGGGGATTTTGAGACAGAGTTGTCCTACATACTTCAGACTGGCCTTAAAGTCACTATACAGCTTGGCCTAGCCTCAAATTTTATAAGCAATCCTCCCACCTCTGTTTCCTGAATGCTAGGATTATAAGGGTGCATCATTGTGTCTGGCGTAAGCAATATGTAAAACTAAAGCAAGAATACAAAAAATTATGTAACTCAATTAAAGCTGGGTGTAAAAGATGCTTCAATAAATGAGTATAATTAAACTGCAGTTTCTTGGTTGATGTGACAAGCAGACGCAAGTAGTGACGTCTATAATGGGAAAAGGTTAAAAAAAGAAAAGCCAATGTGAAATGCAAACTTGAGGGTCCTGAGGTTTTTCGTTTGTTTTACCAAGGATCAAACCCAGGGCCCGGTGCTTGCCAGGAAGGCATTTATGCTACTGAGCTATATCCCTGGTGCTATACATGAAGTTTTAAAATATTTAAACAAATTAATTTTAGCAGTGCAAAGAATTGTGATATTTACACAGAGTGACCATCAGAAAATCTCTGCTTACTTCCTGCTGGGACACCTACCCACCTATAGTATGTTATCACTCAAAGCCCAGTGTTCTCAAACTACCCATTCTCTCTGCTACCCCTGAACTGGAAAACCACTTACTCTCAGAGTTCAGCTCATACTTATTATCAATCACAAGGTTTACTAACAACCTGAAACTGTAATATTGCCCTGCACTCTAAATAAAGACTGAAAGTAGAAAAAAATAAGATAATTTAGAAACTATTTAATTAATCCCTGATTGATATCATTGGACTGGTGCATCTGGACATATACCAAAAGAGACTGTGTTAAGTGTTTTTAGAAAAAAAAACATGAAAAAAAAATAATAGCAGCTTCAAATTTCTTCACCTAATCCTCCAACGGAACATTACATTTTTGGTCAAACAACACTAAATAAGTAAAATATATTTTCAATTAAGTAACTCACAAATGGTAGAAATGAAACAATATGAGTAAGAGCATTACTTTCACTTTGAAGATTTGGGTTAACAAATTAAATAAAATATTTAAGGAAAAATAGAAGTTTGCTGTGCATCCAGGGTGATAGCTCAATTGTACAAGTGCCAAGCTTGGCAACTGCAAGGTTCTGAGTTGGATCCTCGGTGTGGTAAAAAGAAAAAGACATAGGGGGCCATGGAGATAGCTCTGTGACACAAATGCCTGCCTAGCAAGTGCAAGATCATGAGTTCAAACTCCAGTCGCACCAAAAAACAAAACAAACAAACAAAGAAAAAAACAGAGGGCCCGGCGGGATGGCTCAATGGTCTAAAGCGCCTGCTTGGGGAAGCTTGGGCAGCTTCAGGGACCACGGTTTGATCCCCGGCACCACATGCTGCGCCAGCCCTGCCCTTGGGGCAGGCTGAGCCGGCCATAAAAAATGAATGAATAAACAAACAAAGGTTCTGAAACAAGAAAAAAAAAAAAAATTAAAAAAAAAAAAGAAAGAAAAAATCAGAGAGAGATTGCTACTTTAAGTAATGGTGATATTTTGGATATTAGACTAATTAAATAAATACATTCATGCATTTAAATACCTTAATGTGTAAGCCGTTTAGTACTAGAACGTATCAATTAAAACATAAGGCATATTTTAGATAATAAAACTTAAGTTAGAGCCTGTCTGGCAAGTGCAAGGTCTTAAGTTTGATCCCCAGTTCCCCCCCAACAAAAAAATTAACTTAGAAAGTATACTTTATAACAATCTATTTTTCCTCCTTAAAGAAAGTGAATAACATATATAGTACTATTATTTTAACAAATCAAATAGGTTAATTTTTATCCCCATGCTCATATAGTGAGCTAAGTATTTATAGTTTTAAATTATCCCTTGTTCTCCATCATGGTTGGCTATCAAACACAAAATAGTGCTGTCATATCTGTAATTTTTAAAAATTATTATGAAAAATCTTCAAAAATACATACAAATAGAAAGTGTGTTATAACTCATTCCACTTTAATTCTATGGTTTCTAGAGTTCCAAGAAATCAGCATTCCATGAATCTGTCACCCAGTTTTGGTCATTTCCAATAACCTGTCAATCTCATTACACTCTTTTCCTCTTCTATACTTTTTGGTAAAGTGAATACCAAATACCATATTGCTTCAAACACATACATCTCTATAAAGGTTTTTCCTTAACAAAATAAACAAATCATCAATACAATACCTAACAAATTTCTCTATCATCCAAGTAACTCAATTCTTGAATTTCCTTAGCTCAGCAATGATCCTTCTCATTTTTCTTTAATTTTACTTAATGTTATTCCTGAGGGATAAATAAAACCTTCTTCTCCATGCCCATCTGCCATGCAGCTTCTGCCTAGAAGCCAGTTCCCTATGGACTAGAACCTGAAGCAAAACAAACATCCTTGCCCTGGACAGTGGGCATTAGGTATTTTGATCCAGCCATGAGAAAGTGAGTAAGACAGAAACTGATTTCAAAGTCTGAATATAGCTTAAGCAGCCTATTTTATCACAAACAACTAAATGGCTAGAATCAGACTTACACAATAGTACATATTACCTCAACACTTACCTGAGGCATGAAGGTTCTGCTCCTCTAAGAATTCTAAGTCAAGCATTAAGTCATCTTCATCCAGATCACAAGACCCCAAATTATTTAAAACATCCTGAAAGAAAAAAACAAGACCTAGAGTCAGAGTCAAAATCACTGGGAAACTGAGAAACTGTTCACATACCAGGGAGCAGAAAGAAGTCAATGCAGCAACGAAAAGCATTAACTGAACCTTAGAATTTATTTGGCTTTTAGGATGACTAGAAGTGTCAATTCAGGATGGGGAATACAGTTCAGTGGCACAAGCGCCTGCCTGCCAAGGGCATCCCAAGTTCCATCCTGGGTGCTACAAAAAACAAAACAAACAACAACAAAAATAATAATAAAAGTATCAGCTAAGTTAATTTTTTAAATTATTTAGCAAATGCTTAATCTTTCCAAATATCTTCTCAGTTTTTTAAAGAGAAATCATAAGTCAGTTATACTTCATGATACACACCTGATAGCAGATATTCCTTTTTCTTTTTTTTTTTTTTTTTGCGGGATCAGGGTTCAAACTCATGACCTTGCACTTGCCAGGCAGGTACTTGTGCCATGGATCTATGTCACCAGCCCCCCCCCTTTTTTTTTTTTAATATTTAGCAGACATTCCTTTTTTTTTTTGATACATACATGATAAAGCTCAATGCAAATACATATGAACAGAGATCAAGGATATGAAAATAAAGAAAAATACTTCCATTGAGAAAAAAGGAAAGTTAATTTTAATGAAAACTTTTAATGATAATAAAAATAATAATTTATTTATTGAAATGCTCAAAAATGATATACATTTTTAAATATGAACAAATGTCCAAATAAAAACTCAGGTTTTTTCCCTAATGTCAGTATTTTCAATCCAGGTAACATTTTATGATATACTTAAGTAATTGCTTCAAAAAATCATGTATACCACACAAAGTATAAAAAAAAGTTTTGAACATTTTTGGGAGGGAAGATCAATTTACAATCCTAACAATTCATTTTAAAGTAAAAGCAAATTAATAATTTTCTTTGTAGTAAAATAAGGAGGAACAATAGGAATATTTATAAGTTAATATAAAATGTTTGTTGTCACATACAATTATACATAATTGCTGCAATAAAATTTTTCTTTTTAAAGAAGATAAATAGAAAAATAACCTGGAAGAGTGCACAGCATTAAGTTTTCTTATGCAGAGCTAGGAGTTACTAAAGGAGAAATAAGCTCCTCATTCGACAGATTATGGATATATCAAGAAAAGTCCAAACAGCATTCAGAGATTAAGAATGAAATAATTAAAGTGCAAAAAGTAGGACATCAAGAAAAATAACCTAAATACTAAACAATCCCCCAATATCTTTTTTAATGTTTCCAATTGATTTCACTGCTATCATAATTTTTGTTCACAGAAGTAAATACTCATTAAGGAAAGGTTAATGATATTGTCAAATGGATACTGAATACTTTAGTTCTTGGAATTAAAATGATGCTAGGGCTTTTAAATAAATCACTCTTACTTTAACAAATAGAATTAAACAATATTAAATCTCAGAAATATATGTGATCCATGAACAGAGCACAACAGTTTGAAAAGTGATAAATATCCTGAAATCTAAGTGCTTCCTTTTCTTAATGACAATAACTAAAACTAAAGTATTAAGTCAGTTCCCTACTAGAAGCTCTGTTTTCAGCTCTAGAAGACACAGCCAAGAAAAAGAGTTAAATGTCTGTACGTTGAAAAGATATTATGCAATGTATGAAACTGAATATATGCGACAACACTAATATAAAATAGATTATAATAATAAAATCACAATTTAAACATGTGGAAAAGTTTCAAAAGGGGTGATTTTTCAAAAGGTATTACTATTACTGTTTATTAAATATTACCAAAACTGAGAGACTCTTAATATTATAGCCATAAATATATTGTTGTATCAAGTAAAAAGAGTACATTTTGTAAGAGTGTAATTTAATCAGCTTCAAATTAAACTCCATAAATTTACCTGTGAATTTTAATTAATTTTTAACTCTTTTCACCTGAATTCATTTTAATTGTCCATTCAAAATTCATTAAAAAAACTCTCTGCTCCTTAAAATGTACTGTACAGTATTCAAAAATGGGACCTGAATCAAGAAAATCAGGGTTAGGCTGGGCAAATAGCTCAGTGGACTAATGTGCCTGCTTAGGCAGAGTGCAGGGACAGAGGTTCTATCCCCAGCATGCCATGCTGACCCTGCCCCGGGACATGCTGAGATGGCAATTGAGACTGGGCATGGTGATGCGTGCCTGTAATCCCAGTGGTTGGGAGGCTAAAAACAGGAGAATCACTATAAGTCTGATCTACGTAGTGAAACCCTGTTCTCCCTGCAGACCCTACAGACCCTGTACTAAAATGAAAAGAAAGAAAAGAAAAGAAAATCAGGGTTAAGTCAGTGATGTGGACAGATCCTACCCAATGTGAGTAGTCTTGTAAGAAGAGCAGGTTAGGATGCACTCAGCCCCCAAAGACAAACAAAGAGACAGAGAAAAAGAAGCCCATTTGCAAGCTTGGGGAGAACCTGAAGCTGTCAACAACTTGATCTTAGAGAGTCAGCTTCCAAAGTGCAAATAACATACATTTCTATCCTGTAAACCATTCAGCAACAACATTTAACTTAGGAAGTGATGAACAAAGGAATATAAATGAATGCACAACTATGACCATCATCTTTTATCAGGCCAAGGAAGGCTGCCTTACACATTATAAACTAGGACAACACGATTTTCACACAATTTTTACATTTAACTTGGGTCCACCTAATCTACGTACTTATAACACTTAGATTCATATGGGAGCCAAATTTCCAGCTCGTGGTTTAAAGCCCAAGATGTGCACCCTAAGCAAATGTGTAGGCCAGAGACCTTCAGGAGGCAATGTTCTCAGTTTCAGCAGCTCCTGAGGTCCAAAGGTATACATAATCTTTTAAGGATGATATGTTCAGCACCATTTATTTATTTATTTATTTATTTGTTTGTTTGTTTGTTTGTTTGTTTTGTCTTTTTGAGACAGGGTCTCTCTATGCAGTTCAGGCTGGCCTTGAGCTCACTTTCTTAGCCCAGGCTGCTCTTGAACTCGCACCAATCCTCCTGCCTCAGCCTTCTGAGTGCTGGGATTACAGGCGTGCACCACCATGCCTGGCTTCAGCACCTTTTAAAGTTTGACAGTTAATACAACCATACACTACTTGAAAATGAAGGAGCACTTTTGTTTCTTAACAGGGAAGCACAATCTTGCCCCTACTATTCCAACATTTTTAACTAAGAAAGTTACATCAATAAAGAAATTTTAGTTGGAAAACTCACATATTGTTCTAATTTTATCCTCATTCCAAAGACCACTCTTAACATTTGGAATAGCAAGACTGCATTTATCACTGATCAAGATGAACAGCTACTAAAATATACTGATTCTAAATTGTCTTGCTTTGATAAATTATTCACAAAGCAACTTTACCCTTAGTGTAGTAGTCTTTGAAGCTTGTAAAACCTTCTAATAAAAGAAAACTAGATGCAGCAATGTGAAATTTGACAGAGTAAGATTAAACTCATATCCCAAACCTGTATATTTTCTAGATCTCTTCATAAAAGAGCCCAAAAGCTACAACATCCCTCTTTGTTCACAATTAGCTCTTGTATATGAGCAAATGGGCACTTAGATACTTATTGTGAAATAGCTATTAAATAAGCATACTTTAATTATCATGGAAAATGATGAAGGAAGAACAAAGGGAGGGTGAAAGTGAAAGAGGGAAAAAGGGAAAGAAACAGGGAAGCAAGCAAAGAGAAACCAAGGGAGGGAAGGAGGGAGAGAAGACGGTAGACAGGCAAGCAGCTTGTTTCTGAAGCATTTCTTTGTTGCTAGAAAATGATACTCACCTAAAAATCTCAGTCCCCTTTGAAATGCTTGCTAGAGAAACAACTCAAATGGTTTTTCCCAGATAATCTCTGATAACCTGATTATCACAAGTACAACAATCCATATGCCTAAGTGAAGCCATTGGAGTCTGTCAAAGGTTATGTGTTTATAACATTTAAAGAGAGAACCCAATATGAAAGATGTAAAACACCCTAATGACCAAAAATTTGGCAGAGAATGTTTTTTATAGATTTTAATAAGTAGCTAATATATAATGTACTTTATCTAGTCATACAGATGTTTATGAAATAGAGACATGTTTCTGTCTGTATAAGCAGACAGGGCCCTGTAGGTATCACAGTGACATGGAAGTGGCCCTGTAGCAGGAATAGAAGGATCTGATCAGCAGTAACACTCACATCCTCAGGTGGGAAGGAATAAGCAGTTAACTTGAACTAATGATAGTACTCCAAATAGAAGAGGTACAACGTGTGCCTCAGGCATTTGATACATTAGCAGAACGCAGCAGTGCAGCAATAGCAAAGCAGAAGTAGCCCCCATCTCCTTTTAGAAAAATGTTAGGCAGATCTGCACAGTAAGGAAATAATTGCTAGATTCCTATCATTTTGTTTAATGAAATTCTGTATCATTTCTATTTTTTTTTTTTTACTAATTTTATTCTCTTTTTAAAATAAATAAGGGCCAGCCAAATAGTTCTGTGGATTAAATCTCCTGCTTAGGCAGATTCAGTGGCCAGTTCAATCCCCAGAGTGCCGTGCCAGCCCCATGCCCAGGAGGCACTGAGAAGGTGCTTTAGACTGGGCGTGGTGGTGCGTGCCTGTAATTCCAGCTTATGGGAGGCTGAACACAGGTGGCACCATGAGTCTACTTTACCTAGTGAGACCCTGTAGACCCTGTAAACCCTTATGAAAAGACACAAAGTAAAATAAAATATAAAAAATAAAATAAGTAACAGAAAATAATAATAGTCTGTGAACTTTTAGTAAAGTTAACATAATTCCTTACATTATTAGGGAAATTATTATGCCATAGAAGCAATGCTGACTAGACAAAGTAATTTGGATTAGTGCATAAATCCAAAAGCTATGCTCAAGTTTTAAAAAATGCCCACAGGTATATAACAAGAAAAGTTTAACTGTTTAAAAATACTGACAGCATCTTGGTTTTTAATTTCTAAATGAACAATGTGTAGCACATTTCAATGGCTACACAAAAACATGTCTTTCGCAACTCAAAACTAAGAACTTCAATGATAGTTTTCTTTTGTCTTGTAAGTGTAGTATAGTTATTGTATCCCACTGAAGCACAAAAGTAGTCCTAGGTTTTTCTGAAATTTGACAGAAATATAAAATTTTTTATCTGCAAAGTAGAACAAAAAGAAACATGAAAAGAACAACGTAGAAGCCAACTATTGGCATATATGTAACTAGATTTAGGGCAAACAAAATCATTGGCTTTAGAAACATTGCAATATGTACAATTTCCTACTTTCAAAATTGCTTAAAGGAAAAACTCTTGATATTTGTAATAATAGGGATGAACATGAGGATATCAGGGTAAATAAATAAACCAGGCACAGAAAGACAAACAACATGTGATTTCCCTTATTATAGATGTCCAAGACAAATTCTTGGAACCTGAGAGTGCAGTAGTGGTGACAGACATATTAAGGATGCATGAAACAGACAGGTGTTACTGGAAGGTTACAAGAGCCACTTAACAAGGACCAGAGACCTGTGGAAGATGATATTAATCATAGGTAGGAAGAATATAGCAGTGTATATCATAAAATTGCTGGCAAAATGTTTTCAGTATTAAAAATGTGAGCTGAAAGATGTTAGATTGATTTAATTACATCAGACAAAATATAAATACAAAAATGACCATTCTTTATTATTATTGAATTGAACAAAGAAAGGGGATGAGACAGATATAGATACAGATATATAGAGATAGATAGATAGATAGATAGATAGATAGATAGATAGATAGATAGATAATCCCCCCTCCAAAAAAATTCCATTAGGAAAAGGATGATTGGAGGCTACAGATTCCTTCCAAAGGATCTTTGAGCCCGCTGACTAGAAAAGATGAGCAAAGCTCACCCTTCCAAGCTGAAAAAAATTATGGACAAGAAATTATCATTGAAACTGAATGGTGGCAAACATGTCCAAGGAATAGTGCAAGGATTTCAGCCCTTTATGAATCCTGTAATAGATGGATGTATGGAAATGGCAACTAGTGGGCAACAGAAGAGCAATGGAATTATGATAAATAGTATCATCATTTTGGAAGTCTTGAAACAAGTTTAAAAAAAGACTGCTCAGCAGAAAATTTCATGCCCCTCCTCCAAGTGCGACTTTCACTGACTGAAGATTCGGTCATACACATTTTCATGTTAAATTATTGTTAAATAAAATTTTGTAATAGTCAAAAATGCTTCCTCAGATATTCAGTACAAAAAAAGGAAAAAAAAGTTTATACAAATATTTTAATATCAAATTTGCTGACACATCATGAAACTGACACAAGTTATCTCTGGCTTATACAGCTATAAAAGGTGCTCAAAGTGGTAGTCATTAGCTATTTATTAGTATGAGTAATATAAATTTTTGGTAGAAAATATATATGTAACTTTCATCTATAAAATCCTATCATATACCATAAATCTACACATATACCATTGAAGACCATAAATGTATGTATAATCATACTGTATATCATAAATAAATTTAATTTTAGCAAATTAAAAAAGACCATAAAACTGCAAAAATAAACATATCTGGAAAAGGGGGAACCAATGACATAAGAATTTAAAATAAACTTATATAGTAGACATAATAATTTAATAGCATATTACAAATTTTTATTTACATAAATCTGAAATTAATATTTCAATGACACTGATTTTAATACATATTATCATTTATTGATATATAAATGTGAATATTTTTAGAAAAGAACATTATTTAACCAAAATGCTATTTACTAATTTATAAGATTAGCAAATTAAATATTAAACCAAGCACAAATATTAGTAAGTATTTTCTAGACAGACATTTAAAAATCTTGAAGCCATACTGATTACTCATAATATCTCCCAAATGATTTGATGTCAAATGTATAAACTCAGTAATTACTGGTACAGTATTCACATATTAATTTTCTAAGCTCCGGAGACCTAGCAGTAAACCTAACACGCAAGGTCCCTGCGGATAATTTTATCCTACTAAAAGAAAACCAATTTATTTTAAAAATAAATAAAATAGGTATTATCCTTTTAAATGAACCTCTTATGTTTGGTTACTACAAATTCCCCAGGGCCCAGATCTTACTGACTGAAATACTAAAATTGGATTTCTGAAGCTACAAAGTAGAGAAAGAGCTATAGTCACTCCATTAGGATGTAACCTTTCCCTACAGTGTTTCAAATACTCTATCAGCTCTATTTATCGCTTCATTGCAATACAGACAGTGTTTATCATCGTGCAGAAAACAGAGGAAATTAAGGTATGTCAATCCAGAGGTACTGCTTTAAAAATAAAGAATCCTAAAAAAAAGATTACTAAAAGTCAGAGAACTTATGATGTATTTGTTTTTAAAGGGAGAATAATTTTAACTATAAATCAAATTAGTATGCCCATTTTGGTAAAGACAGCAACTATAGTACCAAAAATATGTGGCTACAGAAAAGATCCTCAGAATTAAGCTTAGGGTTTTATACTAGGTTTTTCTCAGGCTATAGAATATAAGTGACTGATGAAATGACATTGGTGAATAATTTATTGATTTGTAAGTTAGAGGCTATCAATGTTTCTAAAATAAGAGTCAAACATAACCAAATGACATTTACTATGCCTAATGGAATATCAAATAATATAATGTATAATGAGAAACCCAAAAAAGACTGATTTTTCAATCTAATTTCCTACAATAACCTAGCCACCAAACCAACTTTGTAAACTGAAGCAAATCACAGACTCCTTTACGCTCTTCCATGAAATATTACAACAGGTATACTCTACCATCTATCCAAGTCTGAATTTTACAATCTAAAAGACAACTAAATTTTTCCCATGACAATATAGCAAAGTCCAAGGACAGCTTCCAAGAATTTCTTCACCAATAGCAAGTTTGGAAAGCTCACAAAACCACTTTCAGGAACCATATTTCATAGAGAGGACTCACAGATCTCATACATCTCATAGAAAGCTACTATAATTATGGTTATGGCTTGTTATGAGGAAAGGATATAGGACAAAGGAAAAAAACTGAAGCAAGCATAAATAGTGTAGTTTGGCAGAGTAAAACACAGACCTTCTATTCATTCATGCTTCAACATATTCACAATGTAATGTCCGTGTGGCATTGATGAGAGAAAATGTACATGGAGTATTATCTACAAAAAAGAAGTTCACTTAAACTTCAATAATCAAAATAATTACTGAGGCTTCATTACACAGATAAAACTAACTGCTTGCACAGTTGATCTCAACCTTCAGTGTGACTATTGTACAACTCAAACATGTTTGAAGTTACTTGAAATATTTTCTTTAAATACGTAAGGTTTTTTTTTTTTTTTCTGTACTGACATTAAACTCAAGGTTTGTATACTGAGCTACACCCCCAGATCTTTTGTATTTTTTATTTTTTAAGGCAAGGTCACTGAGGTGCCTGCTCTGGGCTGGAACTTGTGCCTAAGCATTACCCAAAAGGCTCAGATCACCAATATACACCATATGCTCAGCTGAGAAAGCATATTTTAATAGCATAGTGGAATAAAAATTGGCTATGAATTAAAATAATTTAAATGCATTCTAGCTAGCAAAAATAACACAAATATAAATATTGAAGTTAAATATATATCCTTGTATGTGTAATAAATTGTTTAAATATTTGTAAATGAGTATAAAGTTAAATGTAGATATTATTAGTAGTAATATCACATCAAAATCTTTAAGATTGGCAAGATAGCTGAGCAGACTAAGTGCCTGCTCAGGCAAGTGCAGGGATAGGTATTCAGTCCCTGGCACAACATGCTGTGCGGGCCCCACCCTCAGGCATGTGGAGCCAGCCACTGAGTCTAGGTATGATGGAGTACACCTGTAATCTCAATGCTGAGGAGGCTGAAACCAGGAGGATAACTAAGAGTCTGAGCTGCATAGTGAGACCTGGTACCAAAAACATTTTTTAAAGAAATTATTTAAAACTAAAGATCATTAATAATCATAACAGCATGCAGTGCTATGTCTTAGAATATATTAAAATTCATAACAACATATTTATTTAGCTAATACTTAGATAAGGGAAAAATCTATTCATATCATTTTTTTCACTTAGGCTACATTATACACATGTCCTTTGAAATATCACTCCCTTTTCTGTTAACCACTTTCTGAGATATTGAGCATGTTTACCACAAGTATTAGGCCCTTTTATTGTCACTCTGAGCATTCCTCTCATTTTTAACCCCTACAATAAGTATCCTCACTATTTCAGAAGTTAAAGTGCCACTTTTTACTGCAAAGCATTTCCCTCACATCGTAACTCAATTTCCAATCCCGCCTTACTCTTCAAGCATGTGGCTTCTCTGCAAGATCCCATCTTCTCCCTTATCCCCTACATTTAACCTGTGTTTCAACTTCTATGTGATCACTAACCACACAGATAAGGATCTCAGTCACTTATTCCCAAAAGAATTGACAAGTTCTTTAAAATGCACTTTGCATGATTATGACATGGAAGGTTTTTTCATAAACAGTTTTTTTCATCTATTTTTCATAGACATAAACCTACATATCATCACCTCCCTCAGGATTGTTAGAAACATGCAGCTGTGATTTGACCTGAAAAATATCCCTTACAAACTTCCAATACTAACTCCTCCTAATCAGATATCCCAGAAAATACCTACTAGAATAGGAGCACATAATGGGAAAAGGCTGGTTTTCAGTCAATGCAGGAAAAAAAAAAAAAAAACACCTGTTTTATACAAATTCTGAATTCATAGTGAAGTATTTCTGCAAGCAGGAAATCTTTATAAAGTTTAAAAAACTGAGGCTTTTCTCATTTTATTCCTTAGCACTGTGTATCTTGGTATAGCCAGTAATATGTTCATTTTGTTTATTCTTATTTTTATTATAATTTCATCTTAAATTCCATTTCTGAGACTGGGATGTATCTCACTGGCAAAGAACCTGCCTACCAAGTGTAAAGTCATGATTCTGACTCCTGTACCAAAAAAAAAAAGCGATTTGTAGAACAAAAGTCACTATTATCTTTAGGCAAACATTTATTACTTTCTTTTTATCACTAGAGTTATTGTCTGTCATATTGGCACTATACTTCCTTTTTTATTGCATTTAATAAGAAATAACATGTGACACTTTCAAAACACGTCAGTAGTGCATTTCCAGTATATGATACAAAGCATATTGTTGTCTTCCTTGTAGTTATACAGAGCATAGGGTATAGACATGATACTGCTCTAATCAATATTGGTACAAAATAAATTCTTCTCAATGAACTAAGAAAAAGTAGTTTTACACATAATCCAATGTTCCATAATCACAATGGGTTACTGGCAAAACTGGCAATGTTAGAAGCTGTTGATATAAACCTTTTATAGCTCAGCATACTAATCTAGCTTTACATTTCATGTCTCATAATTAATTCTTCTGGGTGGCTAGGGGCAAGTTAAAACAAGACCTGTATAACCAAACATGTTACTTTTGTATACCCCAAGGTCAGGTAAATCCCCTCAGGATTTACTCCGAAACCATGTACACTGCTTTGTAGAACTGCTGTCAGTGTCAGCCATCTGGATGAGTCATGGCTATTGCTTGACCAATTTGCTCTCTATACAAAATCAGTAAGTGGATTTTAAAAAATATTTTGAATATTAAGGATTTCAATTTTTGTCATACATTTTCAGTGAAGTATATGAACACGGAAAATGTGGTAACAAATTAGTGTAGATATTTTCCTTTGCCTGAGTTCAAAACAGGGTCCAAAACAAGCTTGGCAAGCACTCTCTCCCTGACCTATATCTCTTACTTCATGTAACTTGTAACTGTGGAATAAATTACTCTTCCTGGTAGGAACTTTAGTAATTTGTATTCAATAGAACAAAATTTCATGTCTCAATTGAAATACAAATGTGTTTTAAAATATTATGATGTACTATTTGGTCACTAATAATCACTTAAGATAATTATATCTAAAACCAGGTCCTGATTTATAATGCTAAAATATTTCTTGAATCGCTAACGCAATTCTCAGAAGCAACCTCAACTATAATTTTCTTAAGCATGCTTGGGACAATACAGAGTTGAGCATTAAATAAGCTTTTGTCTTCAATGCTAGTTCAGTGAGACTCAGTCTTACATTCTGATTCCCCAAGCCCAACAAAAGCATAAAGGGTATTACAAAATTACAATTAGAAATCTTTTAATTCATACTATCATTTTGAAAGTATAAGTAGAGTGAAGTGTGACTGCTCATAATTTATTGTAAAATTCTCATCTTGAGTGTGGAACTTTTGGATAATTTATAAAAACACTGTTCTTTTTATATGAAATGAAATGAACCTTACTAGCTCACTATGTTGTTGGGTAAAACTCATAAAGAAAATTGTAAGAAACTTTAAAAATATTTACTATGAGGGCCAGTCAGATAGGTCAGCAGACTAAAGCACCTGCTTAGCTGTCTGGGTTCAATCCCTGGCGTGATGTGCCAGCCACATGCCCGGGGCACTCTGAGACAGTGATTAAGACTGGGCATGGTGCTGGGCGTGGTGGCTCACGCCTGTAATCCCAGCACTTGGGAGGCTGAGGCAGGAGGATCGTTGT